>JAGFPH010002889.1:144839-158456 GCA_018207615.1 Philaenus spumarius | reverse complement strand
CATGATTAACTGCTTAATAACTGCCTTGAAACTAAACCAATATTGACAACCTCACTTTAATCTTGGGTTGCACAATATTATTGAACTGTGTATGGTCGCTCCTTCAATAATATTGCGCAATATATTGCACAATAATATTGACTGTGTATGGGGCCCTTTAGCGTGTGCGTTTTGTTCTCGCGATAGCCTAAATAGCTTGCTTGTGTTTAATTGTTTTTGTGTAAGAAAAGTAATTTCTTGATATAATACATAAAAATTGCTTAGGTTTATAGTCTTTTACCGAAGATTTAAATGTCTGATAAAATGTATTATCTAAAAAAGATACATTTTTCAAAGTTTTTGCTTAAAATTATTTGTGTCTTTAAAATTTGCTATGTGCTATATACAAGTACAAAAATAGTTACAGTACATATACGTGTGTAGGCCTACTTTTCTTATAAAAAGTCAGCATATTATCTGCACCCTTTAACTCGTAAAACATATACGTAAAATAGGGGTTTTAGAAGTGAACATTTCAAACATTTTCCTTGGGAGTATTTTCGTTTAGTTCGGCAGCGTTCCGGTACTGGAAAAATTACGAGTAAAGCCCTGCCTAAAGTTGTACTTTTTCCTTTCGTTACTGAACACTTTTTGTTTCTTGAACTAGTAACTTTTACAATTTTGTGTCAATACATTTTGTAATTGCATATGTGAATTCTTTGAACCTTTCTCTACAAAAAAGGTACAGAACACTTTTGGATTGGGGTTAATTTAATATTTTTGGCGAATTTTAGCACAAAGTTAATATTGTAATTTGCTAAACAGCGTATTTAATTAAAGGTACTAAAATTATATTCTCTTTTACCTGCAATCCCCAAGTTCATAATTTTGAGACTGTAATACAAGCACGTCATCATCTGAGGGTCCAGCTCCAGCATCAGCTGATCCAGAGGCACCACGGAAAAATTTGCTTAATGCTTTAGCCTGCTGTTGGTCTTGTTTTTCAATATCAGCCTTTCTTTTTCTATAAAAATGATTGAAAGGCCTTTTTTTCGACATGTTAATTATTGGAACTTACAGTAATGGGTCTATTTCTCATATCAGTCAATAGATTATGCCGATAAAGTGGTTACTAAAAAGTTCGATGACTGATTTGAGGAGGTTATATTATGGAATTGTGTTGTGACAGGTCCCCACAATACTCCTTCATACCCACCCCACCACTCAGGACAGCAAGTACCCCAATTACAAGTACCACAATTTTTTTCCACCACCATGGCGCCCCGGCGCCGATGGCGCCCTGTGCGGTGGCACAGGTCGCACATGCCAAGATCCGCCCCTGCTTAAATTAACTAACCCGAATTGGAAAATAGTTACTGAATATTTTCATTTATTTTATTGTATTGATTCCGATCCTGGTTTTTTGTGACACCCTGTATATATTTATAAATAAAGCAACTAATTTTTATCTGTTCACTAAGAAAAATGTCTTTACCACGTTTATATATCACTTTCTTCGCAGTGACAAACGTAGGGTGTATAGTTAAAAACAGAGATCTACATTTTGTTATTGAGGTTGTACTGATGACGTTGGACACAACAAACAAACTCTTTGCTTCTTCTCTCGGACACATTCCCAGAGTGAGGAATCTGTAAGTTCTTTAGTGGCATCTCTTTTAAGTTACTTGGTGAGTTTTAGCATTAGGCAAAAATTGTTTACAATATCATTTATTTTAATGAAATATTCACTTACTTAATGAATTTCGGCTCTTTATTTTATTACCCTAAACATTTGGTGGCATTGGCAGTTTTAAATTACAGGGTTTTCGGACTCTCTAAGTATAGTTGCCTCAAAACATAGAGACACCATCTCAGGTAAAACGGACCTTCCTAATCACTTGTTGTCAAACAATTCCTTTGTTAGAAGCGACCACCCGGGACTCCCGGCATCAGCCTGCTATCCAAGAAATTCTGGGTCGCACTATAATTAGCAAGCAATTGATACATTAGGCCTACATTTTCGAAAGATGGCTCATTAATTAGATGAATAAAAACAAATTTGAATCACAGTTCTACGATGTATTAATTGTTACTGACAAAACAGCGCCCGTGATGTGGTTGGTGGTGAAAGTTAGGCGACAACTGTTATTTCGGTAACGCTATGCCTTTTAGAACTGTGATTCAAATGTGTTTTTATTCGTCTAAGTAAGACGAAAAAAAGTAGCCTTTATTCGATAATGTAGGCCTAATATCAATTGATTGCAAATTATAGTGTGACACAGAATTTCTTTGAATAGCAGGCTGATACCGGCAGTCCCGGGTGCCCTCTTCTAACAAAGGCATTGTTTGTCAATTAGGACGGTCCGTTCTACCTGAGGGGGTGTCTCTCTACGTTTTAAAGAAACTATACTTAAGGGGATCTTTCAGTGAAAAATATATTCTCAGCAAGAACTAATTATTTACCTTTAGCTTAAAAATAGTAAAATTGTTACTTAGTGACTTTTTGCAAAAAAACAACGATATTTCCAGAAGTACGATATGACGTACCTACTAAGTAAAAAAACACATACAGACAAATAGACGGAAAACTAAACCTTTTAGGACATACTTTCATATGAATTTTTTTCTTCCTTTTTACTTTCTCACTATACTATAGTATAGTGAAAGTATAAAGTATAATGATCGCAAAAGAATTGATGTTGAGATTTTTGTGTAAATATCAGTTTTGGGACCCCTGAGTCCAAAACAGTGGTTTTAAAAAAATGTCTGTCTGTATGTATACAAAGCTAGAGAAAAAACTATTCCATCGATTTCAAACAACAACAAATCTGCAGCGGATATGTAAATTAAGCCTGTATAGATGCACGAAAAAATGTTTTGAAAATTTTTGAAAAACAACCCCCTTTTTGGCCAAAAACACCCAAAAAATCAGTTATTATTTTTTATAAAAAAACGGCTCTAACGATTTTAATAAAATTTGGCTTATTTGTAGCCCTTAATGTACCCTACCATATACAAAATCCCGTATCTTTCTAAAAATTCTCGTTTAGCTAATAATAATAATAACTGATTTTTGGGGTTTTTGGCCGAAAAGGGGGTTGTTTTTCAAAACATTTTTTCGTGCGTCTATACAGGCCTAATGAACGTGTTTGGTGTAAGTTTCGAAATCGATCGAATAGTTTTCTCTCTAGCTAATAATAATAATATTTATTAGTTAATCTCCTACTTTAATATCACCTCCCCTAGCCCTCCTACAATGTTATAAAGTCACAGTGAAGCTGTTTATAATTTATATGTTTGTGAGAAAGGCTAAGTTCCCGGTACCGTTTATTGTATGAGGAATCTTATCCCAAAGTCTTGTAAGGTTTTTTAACACTCTGTATACTAGATAATATACTCTTGGTATTATTATCTCTGATACTAGCTGTTATATGCAGATATATTATAGCAGATATTTAGTAGAAAATAACATGTATATATATATATATATATATATATATATATATACTAGCTGACCCGTACGTCGGCGTTGCCCGTGGTGGTTGGTATTTTCAGTTTTTTTAACGTTATTGTATTCTTTATAAGTGTTCAGTCAGTGAGTGGTATTGGGCTTTTATATATATAGATCTTAAATAATAAAAGCACTATTTTCATAATAATAAAAGATCTGAAATTATGATTTTAGTAACTTTGATCAACCCAAACCCCAAACCCCTCCTAAAATTTCGAATTTTTGAAACCCTTTCTTATTGAGCACCTATGGCCCTAGAGGAAGCTACATACCAAATTTCATTCCAATCCGTTCAGTAGTTTTTAAGAAATCGTTTTTTAATAAATTTGATCTCCCCCCCCAAACCCCCCTAAAATTTCGAATTTTTTCAAACCCTATCTTAGTGAGTACCTATGGCCCTAGAGGAAGCTACATACCAAATTTCATTCCAATCTGTTCCGTAATTTTGGAAAAATCGTGATTTAGTCATTTTTACCCCCCAAACTCCCTTAAAATTTCCAATTTTTTAAAACCCTTTTTTTGTGAACACTTATGGCCCTAGAGGAAGCTACATACCAAATTTCATTTTAATCCGTTCGGTAGTTTTGAAAAAAATCGTGATTTAATAACTTTGATCCCCCAAAAACCCCCTAAAATTTCGAATGTTTTTAAACCCTATCCTAGCGAGCGCCTATGGCCCTAGAGAAAGCTACATACCAAATTTCATTCCAATCTGTTCGGTAATTTTGGAGAAATCGTGATTTAGTCATTTTTACCCCCCAAACCCCCCTAAAATTTCCAATTTTTTAAAACCCTTTTTTAGTGAACACTTATGGCTCTAGAGGAAGCTACATACCAAATTTCATTCCAATCCGTTAGGTAGTTTTGAAGAAATCGTTTTTTAATAAATTTGATCCCCCCAAACCCCCCTTAAAATTTCGAATTTTTTCAAACCCTATCTTAGTGAGCACCTATGGCCCTAGAGGAAGCTACATACCAAATTTCAATCCAATCCGTTCGGTAGTTTTGAAGAAATCGTGATTTAAGAACTTTGATCCACCCAAACCCCCCTAAAATTTCGAATTTCTCCAAACCCTTTCTTATTCAGCACCTATGGCCCTAGAGGAAGCTACATACCAAATTTCATGCCAATCCGTTCCGTAATTTTGAAGAAATCGTTTTTTAATAAATTTGATTCCCCCAAACCCCCACTAAAATTTCTAATTTTTTCAAACCCGTTCTTAGTGAGCACATATGGCCCTAGAGGGAGCTACATACCAAATTTCATTCCAATCCGTTCGGTAGTTTTGAAGAAATCGTGATTTAACAACTTTGTTCCCCCCAAACCCCCCCTAAAATTTCGAATTTCTCCAAACCCTTTCTTAGTAAGCACCTATGGCCCTAGAGGAAGCTACATACCAAATTTCATTTCAATCCGTTCGGTAGTTTTTGAGAAATCGTGATGAGTGAGTCAGTGAGTCAGCGGTATTTCGCTTTTATATATTATATAGATGACATAGATATTTATACTACTTTAATATTAATATTTATTTGTAAATATAGACTGGTCATAGAAGTGTTTACTTCCAACTTGTGTTCTTCAGCACACCCAATAGTTTTTTGCCCTTCAGAATTTTTTTTCAAATATAAGTCAAATAAACATATTATGTGTACCTACCAAGCTTGGTTGGAGTTGAAATTTTAAATGCTTTAGGCATTTCAGAGATGTACTGAAATATACACTCATGTATGTAGCCTTTCTTCGAATGTATGATCTTTGTACTGCAAAGATTATTATATATATAACCTTACAGATAGTTAATTAACAATTAATTATTTAATTAATGTAGTTTAAATAAGAACCGTTTATGACCAATACAGTAGCCTATTTGGTTGCAAGAAGTACTATCGATGTGTGTCGAGAGGGTACGAAAATGTACGATCATCATGAATATACCTGGTCATCGTACTAAGTGGCGGTCTAGTGACTCTTCATTCCGTTATTACTTTGACAGTTTTGCTTGTTGCCATGTGATTACATTGAGTTGAGTTAGGTTATGTTCTTTTATTATTTTGAAAATAATTCATAGTTTTACATGTTTTGTTAAGTTACCATGGCTTTTAAAAATACCGAATTGAATTTTAAAGGTAGCAACTATTTTAGGCAACGTCTACTTTTATCTGTATTAACGGGAAAACCGATTACAATATCTGAAATTCGGTCTCAGGATGATGAGCCTGGTTTAAGAGGTAATATTAATATTGCATCCGACTATTTTTTCATATCTTAGGCCTACTCTGTAAAAATTATAAATTTGTAAATAAATATTTCGAGTTAAATTACATCCACTCCAGCAATTTGGGCAAAAGTATACCATCCACACTCCAGCTAATATTTCTGTTATACAAAACAACATAAGGCCTTATTGATGTTAGAAATTTAATACAAGTTCACATTGTGGAAACATACTGTGATTAGAGATTCTGAGTTAGTATTTCAATCGGACATTTACTATTCGACCCTTGGCTGACCTACGGCAACATACATGCAAGAATAATAAAATATAAAAAAATAGCCTTAAAGTTCTAACTTGTAGTCTTTAGTCACAGTATGTTTACCTGTATTCAACATTTAACAGTAGAATGTAAAACAACATCGTCATCTGCAAAAATATCAGCCAAGGGTCGAATAATAAATTTTACGCCGTATTTCAGGCTACTGTTTTCGTTTTCAAATCCATTAGTTAGCAACCTAATCTTAAAATCAGCTGGAGTGTGGATGGGCGAAAGTATACATTCACACTCCAGCTGATTTGGAAGGTTAGGTATTTTTGTATTTTAACCCAGGTTTCTTGGTAACTACTGGAGTTAACGTTCTGATACCTGTTTTATTAAGTTTTGCTGGTTAAGAATCATATAAAACCATAAAATTTTCTCATTAGTTTTTTAGGGTTAATAATTTAGGGGCTTAATTCACCCTTTGGAGCAGAAATTGCATTCACAAATAACTCGCTAACAAAGTGTTTTCAAACCTTTGCTTGTATGATCATTATTTTATTGAAAGGGATACGCCTGTCAAGTATGGTAGATTCCTTCTGAAACGCCCTGTGTAGACCTATATCTTTGCCTAAACTAACCTCACTCACTCAGATCTTCTATTTGCTTTGATTTTCGCTAAGCTAACGTTTCATAAATAGGCGCAATTTTACTATTCTACTCTACGCCATATTGCTGCAGCGGTGCCAACGAATAGGCAACAAATGTTCTAATACATCATTGTAATGTTCAATTCAATTTCTAAACGTTTGAAATAAATGAAAACCGAAAATAACTTTAACAAAATGTATTGTAATTAATTATAAATAGAAAATAAAACACTTTAAACTTAAACTCTATTCGTAAGTTATTTTAAGAAAATATTAGACATAAGCCTATGTTAGACATGGAACATCGGATTGTGAATGCAAAAGTAAATAAACACGATAGCCAGTTTCCGCTATTCGTACGGCTTAACATCACTTAATGAAATAAAATAATACACTTTTCAAGAATAATAAAAAAAATCCTAAAAGGTTCTAACCTATGTCACAGTATGTCAATATATAATTCAACATTCAATTAGTATCAATATAGTTAGGTTGGCAGCACTACTCTATTTCGTAAAAAAAGGTCATTGTCTGCAAATATATGAGCGTAGAGTCGAATAGTAAAGTTACGCCCACAAATATATTCAAGCGATAAAATGTGTACTTCAGCTTTGTTGAACTTTGTACCCCGTAAAAGAGGCAAATAAATCATAACCAAAGGCTCATTCAACCAAAGACGTTGACATCAAAGGCTAACCAAAGGCTCATTCAACCAAAGACGTTGGCATCAAAGGCTCATTCAACACAAAATAAATAAATTCATTTAAAATTCTGACCTATGCAATAAAACTAAAATGATTTACTCAGTCTGATTAATTTAATATCTCTTTTTGTTATAGAATATGAAGTGAATCTATTAAGACTTTTAGACAAATTAACAAATGGAACTTGGTTGGAAGTAAATGAAACAGGAACTGGACTGACATTTACACCGGGCAGTTTGATTGGTGGAACACTAGAACATGAATGTTGCAAGCTACGTGGTATTGGTTACTATTTGGAAGTAGTACTTGGCTTAGCTCCATTCTGCAAGAAAGCATTAAACATCACGCTGCGTGGTGTGACAAACAATGAGGTAAAGGCATTTGCTTTTGGCATATATAATTAAATCTGGGGAAAAGTTTGATCTATTATGTTTATTATTTAGTTTTACGTTACTATTGATTTCTGTGTTATTCGACCATATAACGATCCTATTGTTTAATTTATTGTATTTTTTTTACAGAATAATTACAATTTTAATATCTTTAAGGAAAATAAATTTTCTGATTTAAATAAAAATTATGTGTTAAAATATTTGACATATTTCTTTCCAAAAATTGTATAAAACATTTTACGTAGGCCTAATATATATCTTTTTAATAAATTGTAAAATTTGTTAGTATTACTGTAATCATTTAATAAACTTTGATTTTGAGTAAATATTAAGCTTGATTTTTGAGATCGTTTAGGCTAATTAATGAATTAAGATCTAAACTCAAAATGCAGTAGTAAGCCTATGTTAATTTACTTAAAATGGCACAATTGTCATTAAAACATGTTTGAGTAATAAACATACTTTGTAAGAATTTGAGATCATTTATAATAGACTTATAGTTATAATCATTTCCCCCCCCCCCCCCCCCCAAATATTTAGGGTTATGTTAACCGTTTGACGGCGATGTATCTATTCTTAGCGGGATGGTGCTAGACCACTTAAGGCTGATATAACAGCTCGTACCTTTTTTTGTTTAATGTTCCTAATTTTCATTCTAGTAAAATTCTGAAATGTTTCAGATAAAAACTCTTTACATAACAAGGAATTACTAATACATAATATCATTCTTTGAAATTTCATGATCTAGAAGGCTTTGATGACGTCCTTCAACTTCGAAAACAGATGAAAACATTAAGAAAATAGGCAATCTCATCCGTCAAGATCGCCGTTTGAGTATCAGTGCAGTTGCCGAAACTGTAGGAATCGACAAAGAATAAGTTCGACAAATATTACATGAACATTTCAACATGAGTAAAGTGTGTTCCAAAATGGTGCCCAAAATCCTCACGCTTGAACAAAAGGTCTCTCGGATAGAAATTTGTTCTAAAACCTTGAAAAACATCTTTCAAGCAAGATCCTAAACTGTTGGAAAGCGTAATTACGTGTGACAAATCGTGGTTTTTTACCTATGACCCAGAAACTAAGCGGCAATCAATGCAGTGGAAGAATCCGCATTCACCAAGATTGAAGAAAGCTCGAATGTATAAATAAAAATTCAAGGTCATGATGATTGTTTTTTCGACATCCATGGAATTCTATATGTAAATTAGGTTACTGATGGTCAGACAGTGAATAAAGAATATTATGTTGAGGTTCTAGCCACTCTCTGTGAGTGAGTAAGGAGAAAGCTACCAGAGTTGTGGATGAACAAGTCTTGGATTCTTCATCAGGACAATGCCCCAGCCCACACTGAACTGACTTAAAACACTGTTTTGAACAGTGGAAAATTCTAATGGAAAAGTGTAGGTTTAGTGGAGGGAGGTATTTTGAAAGGGATAAAGTGAAAGTTGTAAAGGAAAAATAATAAAAAGAGTTACAGCAAAAATCCGGGTTTTTTCTTGCCATACCTCGTACACCAGTGTATGCAATTTTCAAAATAATTTGACTTGTGGTGTGAATAATATACACATAAAAGGACTGTTAGTACAGGTGGAAAATAACACCAATTTCAGTTTGATTCTATAAATATTCATTGTTTAGCTTTAGAACTACTTTAGTCAATCAACATACCTTAATTTTCAGTCAATAGTAGTACTTGTTTTTTCAATGTATGGCTACATGTTTCGTTACACAACTCAGTGAAGTAACATGTGGCCTAAGTATAGTGAACTAGAACAATTTTTATTTTTTATTTTTGACAAGTGCTATATCTGCACAATTATTTATGTTTATTGTGTTGTTATGTATGTGATGTTTATGTAAACAATGGACTAGTATTAGTGTTGTTGGCTGGCCTGATGATGCTGCCTGTGGCAGCGAAACATGTAGCCATACATTGAAAAAACAAGTACTACTATTGACTGAAATTTAAGGTATGTTGATTGATTCTATAAGGTTAGGCCTATATATTTAAAAAATATTTTATAGTTCTTTTGAATAATTTTCCATCTAGCATAAAGAAAGTTCTTTTAAAATACTTTACCACTTTTCTATTGTTACAGACAGATCCTTCTGTGGATTCGTTTAAGATGGGAGCGTTGCCTGTCCTTCGCAGGTTTTTAGTTGTAGATCCTGGGCTGAACTTAACTGTTAAAAAAAGAGGAATGGAGCCAGAAGGAGGTGGCGAAGTGGTTTTTGTCTGCCCGACTCTTCGCCAGCTTAAACCTATTTTGGTAAGTTCATTAAGTAGGCTTTGGCAACTTTGTTCAAATCTATTGGGTATAGTTAAAAAATGTAAATTATGTTACAGTTTATTGAAATATATTATCGTACAAACTTCCAGGATCAATTTTATCGTGCAAGATAGCCAGGCCTTCTTTTACTTTGTGGTGTACTTGAAGTACAAATAAGCTAGTTCAATCTGTTAAAATTGGAACCTACAACACAGGTTGTTGATGCACTTTTGTTATTCAATGCTTCCCGGACACAAAGTAAAAAAGTTACCAAGCAAATAAAATAAAGTTCCAAGGAAATTGCAAAAGATTGTTAGAGTAACTGTTTTTAAATAATTGTTTTCTCAGTAATTAACAACCTGAATCAAGGTGCAGAAAAGTGTAAAACTTGTAAGGCCAAGTGCAGGTAGCTATTGTTTTCCAGTTAACTTAGATGAATGAGAAAGACAAAACACAGCCGGCAGAGTTTGTGCTGTGATCTATATTACTCTTTTAATTTTTTACAAGGGGTAGAGGCGAGAGTGTGACCAACATGTCAAAGCATAAACTTTGTAAGTTGAAGAATGTTGGTATTGAGATTCAGCGTGATTGTTCTCATGGAAATACATGGGTCAGGAGTATTGTTTAAGCAAATCAGCTGTGCGCAACCTCATGAAAAACAAGGACAAACTTTTTTTTAGATTGTAACGAGTCTTACATAATTATAAAAGTACCAAAAAGAAAGATCATTATGGTGTTGAGTAAGCATTACTCACATGGTTTGCTATTCAGATCAAGGCCGTACCCAGGAACACTTTTCAGGGGGTCAGGTCAGGGGATTTGAATTTAAACCCTTTTAATGTTCACTGCCAAGGACGCACATGTGAGCTTGACACTGAACACTATGAGAAGCGGCCGACACACAATACATTGCACGCCAACTCCCGTATTGGGAGTGTTTTCAACAAACAGTGTATTGAAATTGATTAATGTTTAAAACTTATAGAATTTGTATATTTATTATTTTTTTAAAGGGGTAATTAATTTTGTGAAAACATTCGTGTTGAGGAAATCAGTATTATTAATTTCTTAATTACTGTAAATTTCGGATATTTTATAACAATACCCCAAGATGGTACCACTTCTAAGTTAGGAGTTTTACACTATTGAAAAAGTCAATTTTCCTGCAACACCATATAAAACACGGTAAGGCAAGGACATGTAGTAGCGTTACACTTAACTGAACAAATTTGATGTTGGGTTCTAATTTTAAATAAACGTTGTCGAAGTTCCATTGGTAGAAATTTACTGTACATCACTCCCAATAGGGAGACCATAACCATAGTTCACTTACCTTCAATCCCTGTACTCCATGCCATATTATCAGCTAGTAGTGGTTTCTAATTAATTAATCTTATTTCAATGTTAATTTATGTTTATAGGTTAAAGATACAGGGAAAGTGAAGAGGATACGTGGTATAGTGTTTGCGTTAAGAGTTTCCCCAGCACTTGCTAACCGTATGGTTGATGCAGCTAAAGGTGTATTACTCCAGTTCCTGCCTGATGTGTACCTCTCCGTCGAACATCTAAAGGGACAGCAGACAGGCAAATCTCCAGGTAAATATTCATCTACTTTTATTTTTGATTTTGGTAAACTGTAAAAACTTAGTGGAATGAATTGGTTTTCTGCGTAGGAATTTCGGTAAACTTATGCCTATAATCATTATGTTTCATGCGTATAGGAGTAGGGAAGGGAACATGACATCATAAACTAATAAAGTAAACATCTTCATTTTACAAATTTATTTCATATTATAACATATTAAGTTCTAAGAAAAGATTCAATAAAAAAGAAGCAACTATGTATTTACAAGAACCTTGCTTTTTTATCATTTGTCCAGTTCTTACATTAGATGAGACTGCTATTGAAAAAGTGCATTAACACGTTCGCTACCACCATAGTAAAATTTTGCGTATATATATGCTACTACGTCCACAGACTGCCACCACAAATGTGCAACACCTGGTCTAATTGAAATAGACTGACATCGGATATTTGTGGCAGTATTATTTTCAATATACCTTATTTAAGTTTTGTTCAATGGACTAGTGTTAGTGTTATTGGCTGGTCTGATGATGCTGCCTGAGGCAGCGAAACATGTAGCCATTACTCCAGAAACAAGAACTACTATTGACTAAAATTAAGGTCTGTTGATTAATTAAAATATTTCTAAAGCTAAAAAATGATTATAGCATTATTTTGTTATTTAACTGCCAATTTTGAAGTACTGGTATATTTTAAAGACCTGATTTATTGGTATCAATATGTAAGAAGGTCTGCCGCTCATATGCTGTGCTTGGTCTGTAACTGTGACGATTTTGAACGTGGGAACGTTAAGTGGGTTAACGTAAAGACATTAAGTTTTCATGAAAATTATCCCCTTTCTTACGCCAAAATTTTGTATTGTTTTCCCGCCTTTTTATTTCGTGGGAGTGCAGAGAAGCGAAGTTCTCAGGAATCTTTCTCCCCCCTTTCTCACATCTCAATTCTTGGTTGTTTCCCCGCCTTTTTATTTCTTGGGAATTCGAAGACACGTAGTCCTCAGGAATCATTCTCCCCCCCCCCCCTTTCTCACATAACAATTTCTGGGAATTCTGATTTTCCGCCTTTGTATTTCAGTTTTATTTTTTATTGGTTGTACAATTTTAGTCAAAACACTTTGTTTTAATAACATTGTTTCACAGTCTAACAAAAAAACTTAATATGTTTCTTGACATAGACTGAGTATTGTATATATGCGACGACTTCAAAAACCTGAAAACAGTAAAAAAAACAAATAGATCTATGGCAAAAAGCAATGTGACACATATAGGTCTAAGTTTATAATATATAATATGTATATTTTTTAAGACAAATTTAGAAAAACTTTGTTACTTTTAACCCTCAAAGTGGCAGACTGCAGTCTCTCGGGCGCAAATGCAACCTGCTCGAACCTTAGCGAGAATTTGCATAATCGATAATTTAACCCACTTACAATAATCCAATCGTACTAAAACTGGCACCATTGGAAAGGAAATGAATTAAACTT
This sequence comes from Philaenus spumarius, assembly GCA_018207615.1. Lineage (NCBI taxonomy): Eukaryota > Metazoa > Arthropoda > Insecta > Hemiptera > Aphrophoridae > Philaenus > Philaenus spumarius. Next base: position 145,404 of record JAGFPH010002889.1, on the reverse strand, counting down.
TCATTTTTGTATTTACAACTTTTTCGTAAAACGTATATTTACATATGTAATCATCGTTTTAAAATATGCATATTGTGTTATAGCTATTACCGCGGGCGAATCTGCATACAATTGTACTGTTATTTCCCACTTCTTCAGCGTTCAAGACTATCTACACAAATATTTCTTTGACCATAATAAAGATACCATTGGATTCGTCAAGATTTTATCTTTCTGTTGGTGCCTTCTAATCAGATGTCACTATAAAAATAGTATTTTTTCCAAGAATTACTGTAAACCCTTGCGATTGGACAGTTTTTCAACCAATGAAACAACCCATTTGTCAAGTGATTTTACGCCTACCATAAATGTTTTGACAGATTTCTTTACACCATTTTGTACAGCAAAGTCTGAATTTTGTAACGGTGGGAATTAATCCAGAAATAACCGGTTTTTTGTCTGTCTAGACGACAATTGAAATGTACATAATTATTACGTTCTAGTGAGAAAGTCTAGCTCGTGGGTTCCCACGGTATTCAAATTTCCCGTTCTATACACAGTGTGTAGACTGGCGACTTTTCATTAG
>JAGFPH010002889.1:122270-144739 GCA_018207615.1 Philaenus spumarius | reverse complement strand
TATTCAAATTTCCCGTTCTATACACAGTGTGTAGACTGGCGACTTTTCATTAGATTCATGTCATTTTGTTATTCAAATAAATATAACTCAAACACTTTTGTGTACTAAGGAAAGACAAGTATACCGTTCTTTTCTTTGATTTATCCTCTACACTTTGTTATAATAATATTTCATTTTTGGGCAAAGCATATATTAGTAAATGTCGTTACAATCTAGGGCTAGGTTTGTTACCAGTCGTGTACTTAGAACATAAAAACTGTTTTTTTCAAAATAAAAAATTTGAAATTGATAAATGTTTTTATACAGTTCTATTTAGAACTAAATTACAAAACTTTTTTACGCTTACGAAAAAATTACAAAAAAATGTTGACTACTTGTTATGTAGGCCTAAAGTTAAACTTTTTCCTTTCGTTACTGAACATTTTTTGTTTCTTGAGCTAATAACTTTTACAATTTCAAAAGAAACTAATTTTTAGTGGCATATTTGAAGTTTTGTCTAAAAAAAAGCTATTGAACACTTTTAGATTGGGGTTCATTTACTATTTTTGGCGAATTTTTAAAAATATGCGTGCAAAACGCTATAAACGGGCTTTTCAATTTCAGCTTTAACCATGCCAGTTCTAGGGTTAAACAATTATATAAAACTGACAAATACTCAAAAAACGTTTTGTTAGAAAATGTATTTTGTTGAATAATATATTTAAAATAAAATATATTTTAGGTATTTTAGCCTCCAGAATAGTGTATACAAATAATAATTTAGGTGTGTATCTTTTTAAAAAACATCAATTCCTATTCTTTAATTCCTTTTTCGTGGACGACCAGTTTCGATCTCTATTCCTCAGACCATTATCAAATCTTTCACTACACTAAGGTTCAGTTCAGCTGAACATGGTTAAAATATTTCACACAACACTTAAACATCACAACACAAAACACATCACGAAATATTAAAAAAAATAAGAGTCATAATATCACTCGCGTGTGTATCCGTAAAGGATTTGTCGGAAGATGTTTTCCTTCATCATTTCTCACACATAAGCATGAGGTGGTGAACAGTCGGGGAAATTGGATGGGTATAGAAAAATTGTTCCTTGGGAAATCAGGTAGTTAATATTCTTTGAAGTTGTAGTGCCTACAGCGGTATGACTAGTGACATCATCTTGCTAGAACTACTGGGAACTAAATATTTTCTTAATTCCATTTAGAAAACTTTTGTTTGAATTTTAAAAGTTTCTACTTTATTTTATTTTTGTCTTTAAGGTTTTGGCTTAAGTCTGTATGCAGAAACAACTACTGGTGTATTCCTAACCAGTGATGGAGTCTCATCCCCTCCTCCTGGCCTACATTCTGTACCTGAGGATATCGGTAAAGAAGCAGCGTTTAGGCTTCTAGAAGAGATATCACGTGGAGGCTGTGTTGACTCCAGTTTCCAGTGTCTCAACTGCCTGTTCATGATGCTCACTCAGAAAGATATATCACAATGTGTTACAGGGCCTCTTTCGCCTTACTCGTAAGTTTAATATATTACTTTTATATTTAGACTTACTTTTAATTTACTTTTTATCATTCAAGATATAAGTGAATATAATCCACATTACTTTTCACTCTGAATCTAAAATAGCCAGTTTTTAAGTTACCAAAGAAGGTTAGTTGAGATTAACCCTCCAAGTGCTAAAGTCGCAATTGCGATCATTATAAATGAGTCTGTAGTGCTAAAGTCACATTTGCGACTTTTCTACAGAGGTTTTTTAAAACGGGCCTCAAGTCATCATTTTTCATTCAATCTGAGAGTTTCCTAAGTGGTTTTATCAGAAATCAATTATTACTACAATATAGTATAAAGTTTAAAATCGACTTTAACATATATAATTTTGGTAGCATTGTAAAGTCAGCTGTTTTAGTGCACACGTCTGTATCTGTGCTAGTCGCTAGACGTTTTTTTTGCTTCTTTTAATGAACCACAATAATTTGTTTGAAAGAGTAGAGTGTTACAGTTTTACATTTTTTTTGTTCAGCATGAAATTGTGCAACTTTTATATATCTTGGAATTTATACAGTGACATTTAAAAATTATTTTTAGTGGGTGGATTACTAAAAAATTAATTTTTAATTGTGCAAAACAGCTGTGAAAATCTAGGATTAAAAGTATGACAATTATATTAAGATTAAATACAAAATTCATGCTTTTCTGAATATAATGATATATAATAAGTCTATGTTTACTTTCAGTAAGAATTTTATACATATTTTTTTAAATATACAAGCACGCCGCCTTAAAAATGCCTAGCACTTAAGAGGATTATAGTTAGCTCTTTGAGGGTTAAAATAAATACAATTTTATTTTTAAGTATAATGTTACTTATGATAATCTTTATTTGATATTTAAGTGAGCCTAGTTGCTGGTAAAATGTAAACATTGAATTTAGGTTAGAGGGAGTCTGCTGATTGTAGGAGTAGTGGTGTAAGTTTAGGTAATCTAAACACTAAAAGTGAACATATACTGTTTCCTCTCATTCCTACATTTAAAACGGCGAAGTTGGGTACCAATTTCAATGTTAAATAACCAAAACATACCTTCACTATTAAGCATATTTTTGTGTTGTTTTTGTCAAAAAACAAAAGTTGTATTTTTTTTCTTAAAGTAAAATAGATTGTGGGTGTTGATTGCTAAGGTTTTTTGCAATATCTCTTTTTGAAACTGAGTAAAAAAATTAATAAAGTTTACTACTTTTTACTATTTATATCATACGTTTATGAGAACAATAAAACGGTTTTTGAAAATGTATTTAGCAATCAACATCCGCATATGTCAGTACTTCAAAATGAAACCAAATTTTTAAGTTTATTCCACGAATTAGCAGAAAAAAATTACTTATTGTGCAACATTGCTCATATGGGAATCAGATTCAATATGGCGGACAGGGAGCACCCCCAAAATACTATATTCTGAGGAAATGTAATATGTTCTAGTAAAATAATTTCAAAATATGCTGTGAATAGGTCAGGAAAATCGAGAAAAAATCAAAAAATGAATTATCGAAATTCTGTATGAACCATGTATTAATTACACACAAATAATGTTTACACAACTTTAAAATATGTATGTTGTTCTAAAGGAACCTTTGAATACAGTTTTGCAATATTAATTTCATATATATTTATTACTTTTAAAGAAAAGTACTCTTTGTAATAAAACATTATTATACTATATGTATTGATTGTCTAGTTCAAATATATTAAAAAAATATAATCATTAGGTAATACAGAGAAATTTTATTTTGTGAAGTTTTCAGAAATAATTTGCCTTTGTGTGATAAAATTGAAAATATTATGTAGGAAACAAACATAATATTGGAATTGTTTCTCAAAACAAATAAATGCTAAACAGGTAATGTTCTATCTATCAATATGAACTAAATATATTGAACTATTATTATGGCATTACCAGCAATGAGCATTGCCATTACCAGTAGTAAAAATCTGAATTTGTCTACAGTTAGGCTCATCCCAGGTTGACCAGGCAATTTATGGTCACAGCTCACAATAGGCCCTCAAACTTCTTAATAACACCACTATTTCCTTAGATGGATTAGAATTAAAAATTGTTATATTAGAGAGTTATTAGGCACATAACAAAACAATTATCATTAGAAAAAACTGTCAAATTCATCGTACCATTATATCATTATTCCACTATTGTACCATTATGGTCAATTCTTGTCTGTGTAATAAGTCTAATAAATACCAGTGCTTAGGTTGGACAATTTTTTTTAGTTGCTTGTATTTAAAAGTTTATTTATATTTAATTAAAGAAAAGTACAGGTAATATAAAAAGATCCTCATAAAACATTTATAAGTAGATTTAAAAGTGAAAATGGGGAGCAGTTTGCAAGTTTGGCATTTGTTTGACTCATTTACAACACAGATGTGTAGATTCAAGCCTAGTTACTGGTGTTATACTCTGCTCCCCCATTTTCATTAGTGTAACTGTCGTAAATTACAGATTTTAAAATCAAAAGTGAAATTAATAGATGTGTACCGAGTAAGTCTTTTGTTCAACCGCTATGTCATTGGTTCTAGTATTTATATGAACTTCAGTTATTTATTTTTATAAACTGAAAATGTGTAATTTTTCCCTAGGATCGAGTTCCTTCGCCACATACGCACTTACTTGGGCACAATGTTTAAGTTAGAACCTTACAGAGGAGAAGAAGAGGACGAAGAACTGCAACAAGGTGTCAACAAAGTTATTTTAACATGTATGGGTTCAGGGTATAATAAAGTGTAATACATACCCTGCTTTATCTGTCATTTCCATTCCAAGTTTTATAAAGATACCTCTGCAGCATTGCTTTTGTAGCTGGAAACTGAAAGATGTAGTCACATGAATTGTTAATTCACCGTTTAGTTGTAAGTAAGAGAAAAGAATCTTATTTAAATGAGGTTGCAGCTGTACTAATCAGAATACAAACATATCTTGTGTGATGCGAGTTGCAGGTTTGTTCTTCTTAGCTCGAACTACCTGTATCACCTTTTCAAACAAAAATAATAGGTGAATTTGATCGATAGCCAATGTTCCTTTACTAGAGTAAACTTTTGTGTAGAGATCGTATGCCGCTGTAGCACCTGGGTCCGCCTCTGCACATCTCCGATGGCCGCTTCCGCTTTGCATGCCGCCTTGTCTACCGCTTCTACTGTCATACCGGTAACCCTCCCCTGGCTGGTGATCTTGCTGTTGCCAGTAGGACGTATCATATTACATATCGTCTATCTTAGTTTTCAATTATTGTCTGAAAAAATGTTCTGTCGCCTCTAACTATTGGTGGCTGGAACTAAACAAACTTCATGTTTTAATATTCATCATACAAAACTAAGGAAAAAGAAAAGAACTACATTATGCTGTACTCGCGAAACCGTGCTACTATTTGCGTTGTTTCACCTTATCTACTATTAATAAATATTTATTTTTCACAAAATTAAGAGACTAAAATGAAACACAGCATTTTTAAAACATGTTTTATTTCTTATTTGTAACCCTTATTATATGTTATCAGGTTATCATTTATTATTACGTAACCATACCGCTATCCTGGCCGCTATTAAATGTGTGTCACTAATGACCTCGGTGCCGCTAAGAGATGCTGAGTCTGCCCGTTTGCGAATCGTGTTTAGTGTAGTACACCTTCATTCAAGTTGTATAACCTTGTTGATGCTCGGAGTTGTGTCTTGTCAGCATTCGTTGGGTCTAGTATTGCTGGCCCAATCTTAGTCCTCCAGCTATTTGAGTTTCTATGTTTACAGTTGCAATGTTATTGATTTGAAATTCCGAATCCCTCCTGTTACTGAGTATTCCGTCCTAAATCCTGTAGGGGTTGGTTTCTCGTATTTATGTTGAAGATTAATGTGTGCATTCGTGCTATTCCTTGCAAATTATTTCCCCCTCGAAGTATCGTGTGATTTGTTTGCTTTGTCCGTGTAATTTGCTCTAAATTTGTTGTTCGTAAAATTCTACTCGAGGCCGTTTTTGGGTTTACAACTTTTAGCTGTACCGGTATGCTTGCCTTGCCGATCCAACTTAGCTGTACCATTGTTTCCGCCATTAGTTGTAAGTGGCATCAGCGTCCATCCTGAGTCTGGATGTTTAGTTGTAGTATGACGTATATTGTGTCATGTGGTCCTAATGTTATGTCTCCTTGTGAGACGAGTTCTGTATTGTGGCGTGAATTGGATTCGTCGTTTTTCGTCTTTGCAGACATGACCTGTGTAGCTGTATGGATTGCCCTCGGATTCAAACGTATTGTCTGTAATTTATTATGGCACCGCTTGTCGTTAAAATATCGTTTCCCAATATCATATCGCAAGGTAGGTTTCTTACTACACTGGATTCCACGTTCACCGTGCAGTACAGAGCACCCATAAGCCATGTTATCCATACGACAGTCTCAGCTATACTAGCAACTAAAAAACATCAACTCCTATGCAATACTCAGTCAGTTGACGCAACCCGCATGACAATAAACGTGATGTTCCTTGTAATGGTAGTAGCATGTCTATTCTCCCGTAAGACCTGTACTGCACAGTGAACGTGAAATCGAGTGTAGATATACGGCTTGAGTGTATGACATATCCTGTATCTGAAATGATCCAGTGGCCTTCACTGTTACACTCTATGGCAGTCTCAAAAAAACACTGGCCCTGTATCTAGGGCAGTAGAACTCTTTTATAGTGTACTAGTGGACCCGGCAATGCTTTGCTATTGCTTAATTTGAAACTTTGAAAGCCTGTAATTCGTATCCCTGAGGGCCGATGTAAATTATAATGGGATTCTGCTCATTGCTTGATTTACCTAACCTAAAATTATATTCATTTTTTGATCCAAATCAGTTGTTGATCAAAATCAGCTGTTGATCAAAATCAGCTGTTTTAAGCTTTTCATACGAACAGCTGTTTTTTGTGCCCCTGATAAAATCAAAAGAAATCTTTCTTCTTCTTCCTTAAGATTGACCTTCCATAAGATTAACATTGAAACTTTGAGGGCCACTGGGGCGTAGCCCTAATGTCCTAGGACTTCGGTAAATGGCCTAAAACCTTCCCAGGGTTAACCTGTGTTACTATGCAAAATTTCAAAGCAATCGGATGGACGGTTTGGTAACGCATAAAGGACAAACTTACAGACAGACATACATTGAATTATATATATATATAGACTGGGTTGACATAACTAGGTTTCTCAAGTTTGCCTAGTTTCTGTCAACTCTTACACAATATTTGACAGTCTGTAATAGCTTGTATGATCATAAACAGTAGAAAATATCCAAAACAATTTATGCTTGAATGTATAGAACGATATAAAATTTGTCCATTACTTTGAAAAAGTTAAAAATAAAGACAACATCAATATAGAAAAGAATTATCCAAACTCTTATTGTATAACACTCTCTTGTATTTTCTCACTTGTATGAAATGTGGCGGCAACATTTGATTGAGGCCTATGCAGGCAAACTGGAGTTAATGCTGGAGCAGGTGAAATGATTAATAAATATTTTTTTCATATAACCCAAGTATTTTTTATTATTTGGGTTTGGGTAGTATTACTAATTAGCGACATATATCCTTCATATTTTAGGCAATGATGACCTCTAAGGTTTTTCGCTTCTAAACAAAAAATCCATCTGTTTTTATAACAGATATTTGTATGCTGTCTGGTATGAACATTCCTGAAAAAATTCTGATAGAACCATTGCTATAGCTTTAAGTTCATTATGGTAAAACTAGGTTATGTACAGGGTGCCCTTAGCAGGCTACACAGGATCGGATTGTATTCATTTAAATAAACAAAAACTGTTTTTTGAATTCGGCTTAGTTTAGTCGCAATCCGCCATTTTGTTTTTTTACAAAAACTCACTGTAACTCCAGAAATAGATGAGATAAGTTATCGAGTTCAAATTTGAAACAAGCATTTTGTATGTTACAACTTACAAGCGTACCAAACACAAAAAATGTATTTTTATAATTTTCAAAATGGCGTCTGTTACAAATTTGTAATGTGGAATATCTTGAAAATCGTTATCTTTAAAAGAGACAAAAAAGGACTTAATTTCATAATTTCTTGTTAATTGTCTACAACCATAAAAATTAGCCTAAAACCATAATTTTTTAAAAATATTTACAGTTTATTAAATAAGATAAAATCCATTGTTCTGAAATGCATTAAAAATTCAAAAGTTTTCAAAATATTCCACGTTAAAAATTTGTAACGGGCCCCATTTTTAAAATTATAAAAATAAAAATTTTTGTTGATACACTTACTTGTAAATTGTAACATAAAAAACGCTTATTTTAAATTTGAACTTGATATCTCATCTATTTCTGGGGTTATAGTGAGTTTTTGTAAAAAAACAAAATGGCAGTTGCGACTATTCTAAGACGAATATGAAAAAAATTTGCTGAACATTTTTTATTTATTTCAGTTAATACAATCCAATCCTGTCTAGCCCACAAAACTTTTTAGGGACACCCTGCAATTTAGAATAGAATTTGGAGTAAATCACTCTCTATTAAGGGGCTATAATTTAGTTAATCTGAAACAAGCTAATGAGTCATGAATTTGAGGCAAGGGTAGATGCAGTAAACATTTACAGAGAGGGTTATCAAAGTTGTGTTCGAAATTCTGGTTTCTTGGTTAGAACTTACTACAAGTAAATTCCAGTTTTTAGTTCATCATATTCAAAAACAGATCATTTTTTTTTTACTTTCTCCCCCTATACCATAGTATATGGAGAAAGTATTGTTTTCGTCAAAATTTTCGAGTTTGAGTTTTTGGTGGAAATATCCGTTTTGGGTCCCCCTGAACCTAAAAAAGTGGTTTTCGGAGTGATGTCTGTGTGTGTGGATGTTATCAGACCTAGAGCCTAAACCAGTCGACCGATTTTGATAAAATTTGGTATGGAGGTACTAATCCACGGTATCTCCAGGCGTTTTTTTCATTTTTGTGAATTTTTTATTTTTAAGGGTAATTTTCCCATAAAATCCCTTAAAATAATGGAAAAATCAATTTTTCTCAAAAACGGCTCTAACGATTTTGATTAAAATTTTATAGTTTATTAGGGACCTATAGTACTATAAACTGTAAAATTTTAATCAAAATCGTTTGAGCCGTTTTTGAGAAAAGTTGGTTTTTCCGTTATTTTATGGATTTTTATGGGAAAACAACTTGAATACAAAATCACCTCTCCTACCCCACCCTACAAGTCACCGTGACGTTTAATAATTTAAATATGTTTGTGAGAAAGTATGTGCCAGTTCCTGGTACCGTTTATTGAATATCTAATTGAAACTTAAACAGAATTAAATTTTACAAAAAGAAATCAAGTCTTCTGGACTTTTTAAAAATTTGTCAATAACTTTATATGTTTCATTACGTTATCAATGTTTCTGTATGTGTAAACTGAAGCGAGACTTTTAAATCTTTCGTCTGCCATCTTTGAAGAAAGAAAAGTTTTCAGAATGAAAAATCTTTGTTCATTCGATGCAACACTAACAGTGAAGGATGTTTGCAGTGGTAACAGTTTATGTTTTTTGGCAGTACCTATGTCTTTGACGGTTTCTTTAACAGTCTAGTGTTTTAGCTGGCATTAATTTGGCTTTTTGTCAAAATTATTAACTCTCTAAATAATTGAACAAAACTTTATGCTTATTTATTATAACCGAACCAAAAATGTTTGCTATTTTGTTTAGTACACGTTTGTAGAAAATTGTCAGCTTTGGTTGCAGAATCAGGTAACCAATTAACATAATAAGTTTAATTTAAAACTGTAGTGAAATTACAGGGTTTTGATTCACTTTTTAGGCATATGAGTTTTAAATTATTATGAAGGTTTTTTACGAATTTTTACTGGACTGCTACATGTTATGATTTCTTTCCCAATCACCCCTCTCTCTGGTTTGGCCCTTGATTAGATAGAGGGTTGCCAATAAGGTAAATTTTGGCATGTATTAAAAAAAATCACGATCAAAATATTGCAGATAGATTGAAAACGTTATTCCATAGTATGTCATCTTACTGTTTTCGTGTTTTCAGTAAAATACCGGAATACCAAATTTAAAGTTTGTTGTTTTCGTTTATGAAAAACAATTTTGTTTAATTTTTCGAGGTTAGATAAATAATATATAATTGGGGAAAATCCTTTCTTAGCGAACTTCACATCAGTAGACATTGTGGTTCCGGAGATTTTGTGATGAGTGAGTTGGGTCTTGGAAATATGTCAGATAAAAGATCTATAAGTGGCTAGTTTTTTAAAAGGGCTGTAGTTTAAAATTATTCAATTAATTTAAATACTTGAAAAAAAGCATTAATATGAAACCTTATTAAAAATTTGCATAAGCTATATAACTTCAAAATCTGGATAACCCTGCAATCATTAGATTATTTTTTATTACTTTCTCCACCCTATACGTAGTATATGGAGAAAGTATTGTTTTCGTAAAAATGTTCAAATTTGAATTTTCAGTTGAATTATCTGTTTTGGTGCTCCCAGAACCCCAAAAAATGGTTTAGTGCAATTATCTGTGTTGGTGCTCCCTGAACCCAAAAATATGTTTAGTGGAATTTTTTGTTTTGGTGCTCCCTGAACCCAAAAAAGTGTTTTTAGAGTGGTGTCTGTCTGTCAGTATGTATACACGACCAGAGAGGACACTATTGGTCCGATTTTCATGAAATTTGGCATGTAGGTACTAAACCCTAATATCTCCAGGCGTTTTTTTCATTTTTTGGAATTTTTAATTTTTAAGGGTAATTTACCCCTAAAAACCCATAAAAACGACAAAAATACAAATTTCTCAAAAACGGCTCCAACGATTTTGATCAAATTTTCAGTATTTATAGTGCTTAAGATGCCAAACAAAATGACACCACCAGCTTTTATCAAAACTTCGTCATTTTATAATTATGGGGAAATGTTTAAAAATAAACAAGTTTATGTTGTCAATCTAGCATCGCGGCGGCGGCCGTACGGGGTAGCACCATGGTAGCGATCACGGCCAGTAATTCAAAGGTCGCGCGATCGAATCCCGCCTAGGACAATAATTTTTTTATACGATTGACGTAGGTAGAATATTATTTTTTGTTTTGTTCTAAAAAGTAATAAATAAAATGATTGAAAACAATATTATTTTGACTACAGTAAGTTGGGAGAAAGTTTGTGTCAGTTAACTGATACCGTTTATTTAAACAGACTTCAATAAAAGGAGGTTATCAATTCAATCATATATGCATTTTTTTACAAGTGATTAAATCAAAATTAGTTAGACTCATTTATGACCTATGTAATTTAACTTTATTGGTTTTAATCATTGTTACCATTGGATCATTTGATTTTGTATAATAGCTGATACGGGAGTAGAAAATTTGCATTGTTTCACAGAACGAATATAGTTGCGTAGATTGGCCGAGGTAACCTTGAACAAAACCATCCGCGATGATTCCTCACCAACACAGCTGTGTACAGTGTAGTGTAACTTGGTAGACAATTACTCAGTTTGATGCGATACCTCGTTGGTGCCGTGTCGGTAAATAGGCGTAGTAACTAACTAGTGTTGTTTAAATTTTTATCGTGCGAGTTGTGATTGTGTTTTATTTGGATAACTAACCTAACCTCAATTGTTTCAAGTAAGCTGTCTTATATTTGTTTATTTTGTAGGTTAGTATAACTTTTAGTGTTCTGTTATGTTATCAAAAAGTATATAATATGTAGTAGTTTGTAATTGACATATAATAAAAGCCAGCATTCGTAACATTTCAAACTTTTAGTTAACAATTTTTACGTGAAAAGTCTAAACAGGTTACTTACAAAAACAAATAATTTTAAAGATCACACGTTATCAGTAAAACGTAGAATATTTTATTCCTAAAGAATGTTAGTAAACAAAAGAAGGTTTATGTTCTTTCTTCGGATAATAATTGAGTAAGTTAATGAATGCGAAATTCAGGATTATTGGAAGAAAAATCTTTCCATAGGTCGCGGTTGCCAGATAAACTATGTAAGTAGGCCTATACAATTTTATGAAGGTTCACCTTTTACGTATGAGGTACGAAAAATGTGTAATATGAAAGAAAAATTACGTAATGGAAAAAAATAAATAAATTGTAAAAATCGTTAGGCCTATTTTCGATATTTAAAATAACTCAAATTTTTATTAGGTGATCCGTGTTTTTAGGCTTTATCGGCTGTTTTGAGAATTTTGTCTAGATTGTAAATGACTGCTAGCCTACTGCCTACAATAACGCCCTGGCAACTCGTTCGTATTATTCATTTCAATACATTTAACTTTTCACATATTTATTTGTAGCCTATTGAATATTTCATTACCACAAAGAAACAAATTAAGTTTTTCAGTTTTAAAAGTAACCCTAGAAGAAAATTATTTGAAATCACTTTAAGTATTTTTGGGCCTACTGTTACAAACATAAAAGTTAAACTTGTACTAAACACATTTTATGTGATGTGCATATAAATGTAATAATGATGTTATTTTTCTACAGTGTAATTGTAACCAGTGTTGTAAATGGTGTTGGTATTTTAAAGTCAATAATTTTGCACTGCTAATGTAAATAATATTAAATGAATTAAGATAAGAGATACAAAGATATATTTAAATAATTATGTCCTATAGAAGTTAGTGTAGGCCTAAAGTATAAACATATTAGGCCTACTTCTTAGTCAAATTAATACTAAATTTTGTTTAATCATCATTGTTTATTCAACATCAATAATTATAATTTATAAAATAAACGTATAATGCCCACATAGGCCCTACATTATACATATAAATGAGTTAGCTTTTATGCCATAATAGTCCTTTTGACCTAACTTACATTGGCATAAGAGAAATCAGCGGAAATTCCAAGAAGATTTTTCATCAAAAATATTCTTTACAGAACGTACCGTAATATTAATGTATTATTATTTAAATAGTGAAAATCAGTTCTTTTATAATTTTACACACAGAAATGAGTTTCGATCTTCATAGCGCTAACTTAAATGGATCATAAAAATAAAATCTTAAAACATTGTACTGTATGGAGGAAGCGAATTTTAATTTGTTCACTGGCAAGCATCTTGCATTAAAACATGTAGTAAAATAAATAATCTATTGCCGATGTTAGTTTGTGTTATTAAACATATTTTAAAATTAGATGCAAAATAACCATTTTCATTTATTGCCATTACCCTGCCATTTTCTAAACACTGTTTTTTAGTTTGTTTATCTTTTTTAAACGGTAGAAATGTATTAGCAAATAATTATTTGAACCGTGCGTTGTAAAATATCTTGAATTACCTTTTAAACTCAGTTATTGTATATATGCAGTGTTGACTCTAATTTTCTCTAGGTAGTAGGCTACCATGACAAACCATTAGGTAGCTTATAAATTAAATTTTAAACCAATAAAAACTAATTTGACCTAGGCCTAAACGAACTGTAACTGTTTCTTTAGTAGTTGTGCCATTTAATCAAAATTTGTCACGAAGGATTTACTAAATAACCGAGAACAAGGAAGGACATCGTAGCTAGGATATTCTATGGTTATTACTAGCCTCAAGGATCAATATTGGTTCAGTAGATTGCTTATTATTGAGCCCCTACAGCGTAGATGAGTTATTTGACACATTCGCGTATAATTTTTGTGTAGTTTATAAACTTAGATGACCGCGTCATGACATATTTGCGTGTAGGCCTAAATGAGTTTGTAAACAATAAGTACAAAATTAAAGGCATTTCTGCAAGAAAAGTGTTGAAAAATTGAAATAACAACCTATACCCTGCGCGCGATAACTTTTCACTTGGGACTTGCACAGTTTGGCAACGCTGCGGGTCGGCTCGCTACCCCATCCCACTTATCAAATGTATCCGGTTGAACGATGACTCACAACTAGGCTCCTAGTAAAATTACACTTTTTCTTCAAAACTTAATGAAAAGTTCATTATGACTATGCATCTTAAAGATAATTTTCTAACAAGAAATAATATATAAAAATGTTTGTAATCAGACAACTAATAGTATTGGAAAAAGGGTAAACTAAATATATTGTGATCGTTTTGCGGAAAAATTAACATTTAAATATAAAATAAATACTATTAACAAAATAATAAATTCAAAATAATATAAACTTTCAAAAATGTCGTTTTTAACCTGCTCACATTAAATATCTTATTGTAAAAAGTACAATACAAAGTACTTTTTTTTTATACAAAATGGCGGATTACGGCTAAACTAAGCCAAAATCGAAAAATGTTATACAACATTTTCGACTTACTTTTGCATGTAAAATCTGAATCTGAATAGCCCGCTTCAAAATTAACTAAAAACTTTGTTAAATTTAAAAAATATATGATTTTAGGCTAATTTTGTTTGTTGTAGACAATTACCAAGAAATTATGTTTTTGTCGATAACTCGGTTATCCTTTGACCTACTGAAACTACAAAAAAAAAAACTACTGTCTGTCGTTAAAAAATAAAAATATTTTGTCTCTTGTAATTTTTTTGTAAAGTTAACGGTTTTTAAGATATTCCACGTTAAAAATTTGTAACGACCGCTATTTTGAAAATTATAAAAATAAATTCTTTGTGTTTGGTATACTTTTTAATTGTAACATATAAAATGCTTATTCTAAATTTGAACTTTATATCTTATCTATTTCCAGAGTCACAGTGAACTTTTGTAAAATAAACAAAATGGCAAATTACGGCTAAACTAAGCCGAAATCGAAAAAATGTTATACTACATTTTCGACTTATTTTTGCATGTAGAATCTGAATCTGCATAGCCCGCTACGCTTTACTGAATCACCCTGTACATCTAGACACAATACTTATAATTGTCCAATTTTAATACATTTTAGATATTTATTATCAGCAAAGTATGACCAAACATGTTATGATAAAGAAATATTAAAAAATGTCTCAGAAGAAAAAAATAATAATTTGCAATTTCGAAAGAGCCTTCTCAGGAAGTGCACCTGTGAGTCAGCGCGATAAGACTCATCCGCTCGTCTCAACAGTGCGACGTTGCCGATACCATTTTCACAGTAAACTCCAAAAATCCCAAGTGCAAAGTTATAGCGCGTGCAGTATAGTTATTTAGTCGCCGTATAGCAAAACATAAGATATAGGCCTAATTGTATTTACAGGAGAATCTTTATTTTGATGGCATTTTAATGACTGATACTGGTAGGCCTAGTTACAACTTTTCTTTTATGTTTTTTTCAGGTTAGAGTTTGTCGCGAATTCCTTACCGTACATTTAGTAAAATTGTAGTCACTTGTTAGAAATGTGAGACATTATGGGATAACAGACGAACTACAAGCTGAAGCAGCAAAGCAAATTGGTCGAATTGCCCATTAATGTTCTTGAAGCGTTCCTTAATTGTTTTTGTTGGTAATTTTAAAGCAGTAGTTTCAAATAATATTATCAATTTTTTGATTTCCTTGAGCAAAAACAAGGAACCGTATTGGTAAAACTGGTATTGAGTGGTATTGGTTGTACGTCTGTTTGTTTGTGTGGCGCCAATATCTCAAAAACATTTAAAGCAAATTCGGTGAAAACATTTTATGCCCCCCATATCTTCGAATTTGTTCGTCTCAAAAATTTTAAACATTTTTATATATATGTAGGTTAAAAATATATAACGAAGGCTGTGGCTATCATTGCGAGGTTGACTCGGTTCACTGAATTCGACATAATACAGTAGGCCTACTCGAGTGGTATTGCACATCCTTAGTAGATAAGGATTCTTAGGCATGCAACTAAAACTCGCTCTATAAAAAATATTTAAAATACAAAATGTTTGGTAGTTGTCCATAATAATACAACATTTTTAGTATTTAGCCAACAATTTGGTTATCTTTTAAGTTACAGTATAATAAATAAAACTATTATGTTTGTCATTAAAAAAAATACATTTTTGTTTCTTGAAATATGTTTGTTAAGTTAGCGGTTTTCGAGATATTTTACATTACAAATTTTAAACGGCCGCCATTTGGAAAATATAAGAAAAAACGTTTTGAGGCTTTTATACATGGGTAAAAGATGTCATACCAAATATGCATCAAACATTTTGGGTTCAATATTATGTGCGTTCCTACATCCAAAGATTTTAAGTATTTAGTAAAAAAAAATAATAATAATGGCGGATAACTTGAAAACGAAGCATTTCCGAACATGTTTATTCAACTTTTTTCTTTATTTTCACTAGTAGAACACATCTTGTAAGTTGCTCCGTTTCTCCCTGAATCATCCTTTATATAACTTAAACTAAATCTTATCTTATTAAACGAGCAATTCTTGTGTATTTATAAATTTATTCGGGGATCTCGCTAACGGCTCTAACGATTTGGATGAACAGCATATAGGGATTTTTTGACGTCAGGAATCGAATGCGCCCAAGTCTTACGCCTGCAAAAATGCGCTAAGTGGCTCTTTTCGCCTAAGTAAACTCTGAACTTCTTTTATATAGGTCTACCACCTTTGAAGTCACTAAGTAGGCGAAAGATCGAAAAATATTCATATTTAGTCAGTATGTGATTCGTATTTACATACATTTTCATAAAAAAAAAAAAATAAAAAATAGTGTGCTATGCTCGGTCGCCCAGAGTAATATATAAAATTAGAGTACTAGGCCTATGTTTGCCACCTAACCTAAAAATAAGAATGGGTCTTTTCTGTTATATCCCCGCATTTACAAACTATTTTCTATAGAATGAGGATTAATCGGGATAGAACTAAAAATGTGAAATATAATATTTACTCACCATTTAAACGTATAATTGTTGGGAAAAAATAAACAATGTTTAATCATGCGCAACTTTACTATTCAACTCTAGGCTAACCTATGGCAACAGAAATGCAAAAATAATAATAAAAAATACCTAAAAGGTTCTAACCTAACGTATTTAGTCACAGTATGTTTACCTGTATTGAACATTTAACAGCAAAATGTAAAACAACGTCGTCGTCTGCAAAAATATTAGGCTAGAGTCGAGTAGTAAAGTTTCGCGTTTTCGATAGTTTGTAAATGCGGGGATATAACAGAAAAGACCCATAAGAATAAGGAGGAAGAACTCAGAACTCAATGATGTCAAATGTCCGAACAAAGATTGTAACACTTATAAACAATCAATCGTTAGAAACAAACTTTAAATCCAGAATTGTTAGTAAAATTATTTACAGGTATTGACTCAATTTGCTGATTAAAACTACGGAATTTGTCCAACATTTTAAACAACAGAAACAAATTGCTGACTTTAAAATGTGCCACTGTTGCACGTTGTCATTAATTATGATACATTTTTAATGAAAATAGCAAATTTCGATCAATGGAGCAAATCCAAAAAAAAAAGATAGATCCTCTATAAAAATACATGTGATAGTTTAAACAAACGAGATGTATATATTAGAGTGAATTGATTATTTAAGGTAATAAAATAAAACAATACAAGACGGAAACGACGTAACAATGGCTAGGTCATTTCGAGATGCCAGTGGAACAGTAAAAAACCTTTAGAACTGTAGATTTTTAACAGAGATTGCTTAAAATGCCAATGTAATAAATCTAACAATCTGAAATTCCATTGCCATTATAACGCATTTTATGATTCGATTTGAGTTAAAATTTAATCAGTTGGATAAATTGCAATACTTGTTGGTTAAAAAAAAATTCATTACTTGTTGCAGTGTTGTAATAGAAAAAAGTGTTACTAAAGTGTAACTGGATTATCTGTACCCAATCTTGAGAATAATATTACGAGAATTAACTTAAACATGGCTGTTAAAGTTTAAATTGTATTTCCAAATATATGAATTCGTCTTTGACTTGGGAGTGAGAAGACAATCGCATCCAAATGAACGACAGTTTCTGTGGATGTAATTTGTAACTTCAATAACTAGAAATACAAATATATCGTCAAAATCTTGGCATCGTTTTCAGAAGATGGGCGAAAGTTTGTGCTAATACCGATCCAAAATTCGTGGCAGCCGGACAAGCACCGAAACAAATTACACAAGCACCAATTGAGCTTACAATTTTCCGACGACCCGTGTCCATAAAAGGGATCGTATCTTTGAAACTAATTTTCCCAACCGTGTGAACCAAGTGTTGTTTCGAAAAAGAGTGTACGTGTCACTGTTCATCCTGGGCTTTAAGTGTATTTATTTCAAATTCAGATACGATGAGGCTGTAAGTTTTATAAAGCATTTGAGAGTTTGAAGATTTTCTTGAAATGTCGCCATATACAGGGTGGTTATATCGTTAAAGCAAACAAATATCCTTTCGGGAACGATACTAACTTAACCCAAAGTATCTTTTGAAGCAATAGGAAAATTTAAGTGTCCCCTAACACACTAAAAAGTTTTAAATGGGAAGTATGGTCATGTGATACCTCATTTTAAAGGTATATTTAAGACTAGGAAAATGACATAAAGAAAATAAAAATCGGACCACCTAAAACAAAATGGCGGCCCTAAATGTGTTGAAATAAATCGTCATAAAGTTGCTAATATCTCGAGAAGAAAGAGTTTTAGAAACAATTTCAAGAGACAAAAATGTTTATTTCAAAGTGCTTGACCTAAAAAATTGCTTCCAAATCGATTTTGTAAATTTTATTTTTACTCCTCCATCTTAGAAAATGTTGTAAAAAATAGAGTAAGAAATTTTTGGGGTGCCATTAAAAAGTATTTAATATATATGTATAAATGTGTTCGCACTCTAGCAGCCGCATTTTAAGTCCGATTTGGTTAAAATTTGGTACACATGTTGGTTGTCTACGTCGCTCGGACGAGTTCGTTAGCCTAAAAAATCCAACAATAGGAAGCTGGTTTTTTGACCGGAAGTAATTATTTTTTGAGATATTTCCTACGAGAATGAATTTGTTTCTGAGTTTTTCCACAAATATAAATGTAGGATGTTATTCTGCACATTTTGTTACTTTACGCGACCTTATAGCTCGCTTGGTTTACCCAAAATCGATCAAAACGTAAAATACCATAGAAGTACCCGGTTCAAAGCCATATGGTGGATTCTACCTTGGGGGCATCTTCTCATCCGAGGCCGACGGGCGAGTGTTTGAAGATACTCCCAATACGGGGATTGGTGTGCGAAGGACGCAATGCATTGTGCATTGAAAATACTTCCAATATGCGGAGTGGCGGGCGACGCACGCAATGCTTTGTGTATTGAAGATACTCCCAATATGCGGAATGGCGTGCGAACCATTTTGCAGCTATTCAGCACCGTCGTGAATAGACCTGTTTCCCAAATTGTTGGTTGAAACCCTAAAACATAGGCCTATAAACTTAATTTTGGAAATTTGCTCAACTTACGTTAGCTTACTACTCAGGTGATAACGACGAGCCTGGATAAAGTATGAATGTGGATTTCGTTTCTGTTGAGATGTAATGTGCAATAGAGGTCAAACCTACCCATTGTGCATACCCAATATTGTGAGACGGGAGGCCAAAATTAAACTTGTACCAGGGCTGATAACTAGTTTAAAAAAAAAAACATGGACAAGAAAGCACTCAAGGGATTTTATTAACTAGCCTATCAATATTAAATTTTCAATCAGATAAAAAGTTCCCAACACACAACCTACCCAAAATGGGGTGCAGACTCGCTGCAAGTATTAAGAGGAGATTTATGTACCTCGCGGTCCCGAGTCAAACATAATTATATATTACTGTATTACTAACAATACCTAAACAAAACAAATATTTATAAATACACCAGGATCATTTTGTTACAAGTTCTTCTTCACTTTAGGGTGGCATTTATATTGCAAGTCCGTGTTATGATGTAGAAAATGTATATTATATTCTTTTTTTGTAAACAATCTGCCACATGTTATGGAGCCAATAAATACTCTTGTGAGTTTATTCTTATATTTTTTCTTACCTAAATATAATCTCAGCTGACTTATAAATGAATAGGCCACATTGTACAGTTATTTGGGTTTAATTTTCTTGCTAATAAGTTTTTTTTTTGTATTCACAATTTTAACAGTTAATAAGCTTGAGCACAGTTATATTTACCACTAGGCTATTACAAATTTGTTTAATTTGAGCTCTTAAATCTCGGATTTAGGATTGTACAAATCCTATTAAATATACAATTTTATATTACAGTATAACTTAAACACTAACATAAATACAATGGTTAATTAATTCAGGTATTTGAAAGTCCAAAAAGTATATACAATATTAAAGTTTAAATGTTTATAGATGTTTTATTCAGTGTTCAATTTTTAATAAAATTCAAAAATACAAATTTGCCAGTTAGGCTTAAGAAGGTTCGATATTACCTTATATCTTGTTATTATGGGCTTTCTTAATAAATTTTGGATATATTTTACTAGATCATTATTATATTATATTTGCTCCTCTTCAATATATTTTCTTTAAATATCAATTTAGCTTTCCTTTTATTAAATATTTTCTGGATGGCTTAAAATATGTCCCTTGCCTTCAATGGTTACTCCGAACTGGTAATAATTGAACTTTTTAAATTTTCCCCCTAGTAACGAAACAACAAAACTAAACTGCCTTCCGTGTATTATGATCACTGCTCATGTCCGAACTGGCATTAGTTTTTTTTTTTTACTTATAAGCACTTAAAAGATATTTATGGTCGTTTCATGTTTCGTACACTTGTTTTATTAATAATTTGATAATATTTGTCAATTTTTATATTAATTACACTGTTTATCTAGTCTTTTACATTTTATATAGTATGCACAATTTATATGTTTACGCCGATTCCAAACTTTTGACTGTGATATTTTAAAAACATCCGTTTTCAAACCAATCTACGATTTACCTATTCACGGGTGTAAGCGATAGGCTATAACCCTACATCCATCTTATAACACTCTTTCACTTTTAGAACATCGGATCTTAATTTAAAACAGTTTTACAATGATTAAACTTTTATCTACATTAACTTTAGTTATGGTATTATGTGCTTTATAATTATTTATTTAAAATTTCCAAAATCTCTAAGTTAGTAAAATTATTAGGCTAGAACGAATTTTGAGGTTATTTCATTTAGGCTATAACATGAATCTTAGATCTCACTTTCTTGTGACCAGATATCCTAATTTATCAACAGTTATAAATGTTTATTTATTAAAAATGTTACAGTGTAATAAAACTAATTAGCAACTAAATTGAATTAGTCTAGATTTTATCTTGTTAAATAATGTTGATTTATTTTTTATTATAAGTGTTCGGGCATCACATGCTCCATAATGTACCAGGCGACGAGGGTTTTCCTGCAAAAACACCTAACATTATACTTTAAGGCCATGTTTACAAGGTCATTTAAATGGACTGTTCAAAATTTTTGAGCGGGACCATTTAGTAAGTTCATATTTTGTGATAAAAATAGCTGAAGATTGTTCATACTTTAATTAAGCTATAAATCTTTTAGTATTTCCTCTTGGGGGTTTTTACATTAATAAGCCTAACAAAATTATAGTATTTCATATTATTCTTTAAAGTAGGCTATTACGTGCAAAATTTTACAGAGATAGCATAAGGACGTTAGTTTTTTGTATTTACTACATATTAGGCGTAAAGTAGGCTAATTAGTTTCAATGCATTATAGTTATATAAATATAAGGAAATACAACAATTAATTAATTAAATGAATTCAGCCTATTTACAAGCGGTCAATGATATGTTTATGTAAAGAGAAAACACTGGTCACTGTACGTGACCGACGCGCATTCAAGTTGAAGTCCGTAGCTATTCGACCTGTCTGTAAGTGTACCCACTATAACCTACGCTATCCTTCTTGAACTGAAGGTGTTTTTAAGGGTCTGCTGTAGTGGTGGTCATCTTGGATTTTTATCCCATAAGAGCAATGTTAAATTTCAAACCATTTATTTCGTTTATTTTTTATCATAAAATTGTTTGCAAGGTCTCATTTTAAGCAATTACAATACGCATCCGTTTAGCATTTTAGTTTTTAAAAATGCTTTTCTTTTGTTATGTAATTGGCATTTTGTAAGTATAAAGTTTGAATTGTTTTACTAACACAATAAAAAATTAATAATGAAAAGTAGTTTGCAAGCCGGATCCGAAATGTTATAAAGAATATTCAGGTTTGTTTTCATTACTCAATTACAAAAGATGGATTTATAAAATGGTTTGAGATGAGGCAATGTCAAAGTGCTCAGCTGCAAGAAATTGCACTGTTTAGAAGCGTTTGCGTTTCCGGTTGCTTTCTCGTTTACCGGAGCAGACCCTCAAGGGCTGGCCAAGTAAGTAAACATATACTTTGCCAGGTATGGCTTTTAATTTTTTTCTAACTTGTGTTCATACTACAGATCTGCTCTTGTGCATATTGCTTCTTGTTGGTCCTTAGCTGTTCCTCTTTAAACTTTACTACCATGAAGTCCTCTACTCATTTTTTCTCCGTGGGGTCTCCATTTCTGTCATTCAAAAAGCGTGCGACAGGCGTCATCTATTTCTATTCCGCAGCTGATGCAAGTAAGACCTTCCACTTTTTTAAGTCTATGGCCGTATTATTTAAAACATACATGACCTGGGAAAGGTTACGTCCAACTATTCCTTCAAATCGTCTGAGACTGTGAGTCTATCTTCCCTTTTGATCGCTGTCCCATTATCCTGTCATTTCTGTTAAGAGTCGATTTCTCTGTAACATCTCTGCTTTCATCTCAGCTCTGATCACTACTAGCATTTCTACTGAACATCTTATTAGTACTCTGCTTGCATTCCATCTCTAATCTCTGCTATCATCCATCTCTGCTTGATGCTAGAATTTTAACTCTGATCGCTGCTAGAATCTCTACTTAAATCACAACTCTGATCACTGCTAGCATCCATCTCTGCTTGCTTCTTAGCTCTGATCAGTGATATCATCTCTGCTTGCATCCCAGCTCTGATCGCTGGC
>JAGFPH010002889.1:83658-115785 GCA_018207615.1 Philaenus spumarius | reverse complement strand
GCATCTCAATTCTGATCGGTGATAGCATCTCTGCTTGCATCCCAGCTTTGATAGCTGCCAGCACTACCGATCACTCTTATTTATTTGTGACTGATCAACCCGCGCTAACAATCTTCTTTTTGCCTCTTTCGGTTCGCATGTGGCATAATTATATATATATTTTACATTACATTTTGAAAACTATAATGAAGTATTCCAGTTTTGAAAGGGTAATTGATAAATGTATGTTTGTTTTATTTTGAAAGTATTTCATATATACGTAAGGTCTAATTGAAACCAATTGAACTCTTTATTTGGTAGTTGTACACTTTTGATACTATAGGCCATTTTTTCAATGTGATGTCCAACTTAAAAATTTCTCAAAGAAACCTCCACTTTTTGGATTCTGCGCAATATTCATAAGTATTTTTTAGGAGCCAATTGTTTTTTAATTTTTTTCATTTAAGTTCTAAATAAGATAATTTATTTAAACGACAAACGTTACATTGCAACACTCCTTGTCCGTTTTTAGTACGGAAATACCATTAAATAGACCTACGCTGCCTCCCTAGACGTATGAAGTATATCCATCATTGACCTGGTCTATTTATAGAATGTGTAGGCACGCCCCTACCACCGTCTTTGCATGTTCTACACTGTTATTAATAATTTTTTGCATAACTATTATCCAAGCAAAACGTTACGTTGAAAGAAATAACTAAGATTTAACTTTCGCGAGGCTATTTTAGAAATATACCAGAAATTCCGTGTTTTCAACCATCTCCTAGTAGTTAAGGAGCTCTTTTGCTCACTCCAACGGTCAACCCTCGGTGGGAAGCTACGTTTTTTAATGCACACTGATTTGGGAAGGGGATACATATGAATGCAGATGAAATAGATTTTCCAGAGATATTTAATTGGAATAAAAAAAGTGAAAGAGAGCCAAAACCAACGGTATTACTTGCCATATTGAACTAAGTGGCATTTCTCTAATAGTTTTTTTCCAAACAGTTAACTTGGCAACACGTCTCAGTTGAATTTAAACGTTGCGACAAGTAAAAATTCAGTACTGTATGTAGGCTACAAGGTAGAGTTGAAATTGTTTTTACCTCCGTAAATCTTCGTGGCCGCGAAATATAATCAGAACATATTTGAACGTGCAATTATTAGTATCTACCTTCCGTTGCCTCAGTAGGCTGTACATCTTTCGTTCTTTTCTTAACTAAACATCAAACCGTTTCAAACTAATTTCATAACATGAAGTGTGATGCATGAGGTCTAAACGATCAATTTCCCTGTATGAAAAATTAATATTATTGATGACAGTAAGAATAAGAATATTTTGTTTATGCAGGGTGATTCAGAAAGAAACGGAGAAATTCTCAGAACGTGTTTTACTAGTGAAAATAAAGAAAAAGTGTATATAAACATAGGTTCGAAAATGCTTCTTCTTGATTCTTGGACATTTTTGTAAAGTTAGCGGTTCTCGAGTTTTTTGTATTACAAATTTTAAACGGCTGCTATTTTAAAAATATATGAAAAAAATATTATTTTTGTAGATGGGTAAAAGATGTCATTCACAATATGTATCCAGAATGTGCGTCCAATGTATTTCCTACAGCCAAAGGTATTAAGTTTTTCGAAAAAATATGGTGGGTAACTGGAAAACTAAGCATTTCCGAACCCGTATATATGATTTTTTTAATTTTCACTAGTAGAACACGTCCTGAAAGTTTTTCCGTTTCTTCTTAAAAGCCTGTATAAGTACGACAACACATAATTATGAACGTTTAAATTGAGCCTAGACTTTCATAAAGTATTTTACCGCCCACCCCATGTTAAACGTCCCTATCCCGAGCGGCGTGTAAAGTTCTTGTTTACAAGCTGCATGATATGTAATAGAAGCTCCATGATATGTAATAATGCATGTTATTTCATTACAACCCGCTACTAGTTCGAGAAGTGGTCGCAAGAGCGCTAGTAGTCAGCGTCAGCTGTTTAATTTGAAACAATCAATTTTGCCATAACTGAGTTGTTGTTTTCGTACAAACGTAACAGATTTTAAAAGAACGACAACAAAACCAAACCGTGAAAGAGCCTACAAGTTTGAAAAACACAACAACAAACATCGAGGTTGTAACAGAAATGGCACCAAACTCTTCAGGAGTATACTTTGCAAACTGTTCTAACTGTGTTTTCAACATAATATATAGCAAGTAAATTCGTGTAATTTGTTGTAATATTTGCCATTTCATAAAATAATAAATGTGTATTTAGTTGTAATGTCTCATTGTTATTTATATGCCTCGTTGTAAGAGGGGGGTGCTGACTTAGGGGGGGGGGGGGGTAAAGTTGTGTACGTACCTAAAGCTGTAAGCGCCATGACAGCCTTGGGCTTTAACGCACTCGTGCCCTCAAACTTCGCCCTCGGCTTGTAATTAGCGCTCTTACAGCTTAAGGTACGTAAATAACTATTACAGTTTAAAATAATGTACGATTACACCAAACAAGAGCTGATCGTTATATGAACAATTATCCTTATATATTGTCTCAAAGGTGTTTTTGGCACTCCCTTAATTCTTCATAAAATTAATTATTCAAACATAATTTTAAAGCTTATGTTCCCCGCTATTGACGAAAAATAGACAAACAGCCTAAAATTCAAGTTTTCGTTACAAAAATTGATTAAAAAAACTTTGATATTATACTTCATATGTTCCTAATGAAAGGCGCCATCTATTAACAATATGTTTAACTAACATGATAGCTGTTAGTTATATTGTTTACATTCTATATTATGCAAGTATAATCTTTCACACAAATCAATCAAATTAAACCAACGTAAATAAATAAACGTAATTTACTTAATTAAATCAATGTATTAAATCAGGTAAGTAGGCCTACTCCTAACTTGCGAAATATTCGCGCAGGTCAGCTAGTTATTCTCATATTTTAGGTCTATAAGTACACAATTTTAAATGCAAGAAGATAGGCCTATTAATATTTTTTAAACGCCCTTTTTTTGTATTTCAAAATTTACAAAATAAAACTTTTACCCTTTTATGAAATGAATTAAATCTGTACGACAGACTGTTTAAATAATTTGACTGTAAACAAAATGTTTTGCAAACTCAGCTGCTACGTGATATTTTGTGTGTGCCGATCAACTGATACAAAAAAACAGCTGGACCAAATTTGATAAATTTTTTCTGATCCTCTTAACGTTAATATGCTTCTATTAACACCCAACGAAGTCAATCTAATTTTTCGTGCACGAAAATAGTCAACATACGTACTCGAAAGCACATGGGTAGGCCCCTACCCACACTTACATAATAGTGAAATAGTGTAAAGATACTGTGACCTTAAACAATATAAATATGGACCCATTAAAATAACGTTTCTATACTAGGAAGTTAGAAAATGTACTTCATAGTCACAACAAATTAAAAACAGAAAAGTGCATGCCTTGATCTTTTTTAAATCCGAACTTTTAAGATTTTAAAAGGCTACGTTAATGTTCATTAGAGATAATTAGAGAAATCTTCGCCCTTGTCGTCTAATTATGTTCCGCAAATCTCACAATTACCTTTATAGTTTCAGAATAATAAAAATGGCAAGTTTTTTTCATTTTGTATAAAGCGCCTTTATAGGTTTTGATCGATTTATAGCGCTCTCGTGTTAAAAAATGAATTATTACGAATATATAAACATTTGAGGAAATTATAACGGCGGATTACAGCATCATACTAAGCTGAACATCTGACAGCTAACTGCTTGTTCGCCAACAAATTACAAAAAAAAAAACCCATCTGTTGTTCCCTGTCAACCTTAATCTGTTTTAGATAACAGGATTGACACGCTATAACCGTTGTACAGTTAGTAGTTGCATTTGTTTGATTTGCATTTTGTCCGACCCAGTAACGGTTTGCTGGCGATCCCTTCTTTGCGTCGTGTCAAATTGTGTCGACATTTCGTGCGAACAGGAACGTTAATATATCAGCTGTTTAACCTGGATATGTTAAGTTTGCCTGCGTCATGTTTACGGCAAACCTACCTGTACAATTAGGCTTATAAAATTAGCGAATAGTAATTGTTAAACCAGTAAATATAAATGTAACAACAAAATAGCCCTGTTGTAAACATTTTCCCTCCAAGAAAACGTCCATAGCCGAAAAAAGAATTGGTATGAATACAATCCCGCCTAAGGCGCATGTTAAGTGCTTGGATATGCTCATAGAAACCTGTAAAATAGTTAATTTCTTTCATCGCTGATTTGATTGACGGAGAGCTTCAAAATTCTTTCAACGTTGTTTGGTGGGGGAGCTTGAAATTTGTTTCAACACTGTTTGGCGGGGAGCTTCATTAGTAAAATATCTGAAACCAAGTAATCTTGTCTCCTCGTCCCCCACTTCCGTTATTATAGCGCCCCCGTCAATACCAGTGACCCCTCCGAGTAAGGGGGTAAAAACACCGTACCCCCTTTAGGGGGGGGGGCAATTTTAAAAAGGCACTTTATTGGAGCATAACGAATGTGTGTGCAAAATCTTAGCTCGATCCGTTATGTTTGTGAGGTTGTAGCCCCATCAAAGTACAAGAAGTAGAACAATACTCCCAATATACGGAATGGCGTGCGAAGCACGCAATGTATTGTATATTGAATTTACTCCCAATATGCGGAATGGCGTGCGAACCATTTTGCACCTATTCAGCACCGTCGTGAATAGACCTATTTCATAAATTGTTGGTAGAAACCCTAAAACATAGGCTTATAAACTTAACTTAATTTTGGAAATTTGCTCAACTCACGTCAGCGGTTCAGCTGCGTGGTCTAATTATTTAAATTTGCTTCTATGTTTATCTGGGTAAAATCTTCTAATCATTATTTGAGGCTAATCTATCGAAACCATTTCCTTTAAATTAGCACACTTGTGTTTTATCGAAGACAATACAGTCTATATTCATGTATTTAATAAAATCGTGCCTGTCTGTGATGTCATCAACTGAGAAGGGTTGAACGTTTAAAGCTGGGGTTTGAGCCATTAGACGCGGCATATCTTCGGGAAGGTTTAGGGAGAAATCCACATTCGAAAAAGTCCAGTCGTTCAAAAGCTGTGACGTCATTAGGGACCAAAGACGATTACTTCGCCCTCTTTTAACTTTAGACTGGTTGCACCTACATTCAATTTAGATTCATTGGGTTCTGCTCACCGAGTTTTTTCAAATATCCGCTGAGCCGACTGTGTACAGTTTAGGAGTTACAACACAAAAAGCGTGCGTGTTTTCTTAAACTTTTGGTTTACCGACTTTTTAAACAGCTACAGCTTTTTATATTGAAATGTTGTGACGCATGTCGAAATTGATGAACGTCGTTTCTCTTCAATAACAGAAGGAAATGAAGAAACAGTTAGACAGATTGTTCGAAACCCCCTCTGATTCAGTGTTAGATAGCTGAATATGTGAACATTGACAGAAACACATCGATTGGCATGGTAAATTTCGCGCGAGGTTTTAAACATGATAAAGTTTTGCGCGAAGATGGTCCCAACGATCACGCTAGAACAAAAATAATTTCGCAAGGAATGGTGTGTTGACATTCTGGAACAACTTGATGCAGATCCAAACTTGATGAAAAAGTAATCACTTGTGACGAAACCTGGATCTTCCAATGTGATACTGATACCAAACGATAATCAATGCACTGCAAAACACAGTTGTCATCAAGGATAAAAAAAGCTTATCAAATCGAATCAAAATTCAAAGCTATTCACATTGAGATTTACTTTATAAATTGTGTAATTTGGAAGAATGGGTTCCGAAAGGTACACAAGTTAACCTTATTGTAGGGAAATTTTGATAAAGCTGAAAGAAAGAGTCAGAACAAAACTGTTACAAATGTGGGAAACGGATTCATTCTTCACCAGGACACTACTTCTGATCGTACATTACTTTCTGCGAAGCAGTTTTCACAGAAAAGAATATTACTAGACTACAGTTGAACACCCTCCATGTTCGCCCTATTTAGCACAGTACGACGTTTATCTTTTCCCAAAAGTTAAATAATTCGACCACTCAGCTGAACCGCTGACGTGAGTTGAGCTAATTTCCAAAACTAAGTTTATATGTTTTAGGGATTCGACCGACGATATGGGAAATTGATCTATTTACGAAGGCGCTGAATGGCTACGCCTTTGTGTACGAAATATATTAGTAGAATTTGTTTGCACCTAAGCCTCCAGCTTCGATTCACGCGCCCCTTCGTTCCACTCGCAGTGGAAAACTCGCTTCGCTCGCAGCGTACAAACTCGGCCGTCTGCCTCGGATCAGATGATTCACGGTAAAATCCCCTACGTGGATTTAAACCTGGTACTGTTTCTTTAGATCGTTTAGATCGATTTTTAGGAAACTAAGTGAGCTATAGCCTAAGGTCGTGTAAAAAACAAAATGTGCAGAATAATATCCTACATTAATTTTTTTAGATAAAACTTCAAAAAAGTTTCATTCTAGTACGAAAAATCTTAGAAAATAGTTACTGTACTTCCGGTCAAGAAACGTGCTTCCGGTTGTTGGATTTTTTTTGCTAACGAATTCGTCCGAGCGACATAGGCAATCAACGTGTGTACCAAATATCGGACTTAAAATGCGACCTTTAGAGTACGAACACAACTCTGTATATTATATAAAATCCAAATACAGTACCACTCACTGAATCATCACGAAATCTCAAAAACCGAAAGTAAATTACCGAAAGGATTGGAATGAAATTTGATATGTAGCTTCCTCTAGGACCCTAGGTGCTCGCTAAGAAAGGGTTTCAAAAAATTCGAAATTTTAGGGGGGTTTGGGGGGCGGTCAAAGTTACTAAAAATCCCCATAAGAAATACATAGTACATAATATATTTATTGTTACTTTCCTTACCCTATACTAGGTAAGGTAAGTATTGCGATCGACCCAAAAATTCGATGTCGAGTTTTCATAATATCTTTACGTTTCAAGGCCCCCTGAGTCCAAAAAATGCATTTTTGGCGATTGGTCTGTCTGTGTGTCTGTGTGCCTGTGTGTGTGTGTGTGTGTGTCCGGAGTGCACAGGGCAAACGGCTGGACGGATCAAACTGAAATTTACAGGATATCTTCAAACATGTAAACAATTAAACCCCTGTAAATTTGAAGCAAATCGGAGGTGGTGTCTTACCGTGGGACCAGTTTTTAGCACATTTTTGGTATTTACTCCAAAACCCCTCTAACGATATTGATTAAACTTTGCTAACATACTCTACTCAGACCCCCTTAACACGCTATGTACGCTATATACCCTTAAAAATTCGTTGGAAAAAGTTATTACAAAAACGCAAGTTATTTTGTTTGTATCTCCGAAATGGCTGGTCCTATCGACTTGAAAATGGTCTCATTCGATTCAGCGTCCAAAAGAATGTCAAAAAAGATACCCCAATCAACTTTTTCCATTTTTTCAAAAATTGACCCCAAAAACGCCCTTTTTGGGGGCAAAAATGACTTTTTTTAAACTAGCCGTGTTTGGTATCGACCTTGACATTTTTGGGGGTGAGAAATCGATTGAGACCAAAATCAGGTCCGTGGGATTAACCGTTTTGAAGTTAGTACCGCTTTCTTCGAAACGGATACTCCTATTAACTCGAAAATGGTATCATCAATCTCTCGCTCGAAAAATTTGGTAATTGATACAGCATCTATTTTGGTAAGGAAAGTTGTGTGATGTGCACACCAGATGTTTTTTTTGTTGTTGTTAATATAGGCCTACATTTAACTTTGATTTGTCTATCCGTGCAAAGCCGGATCGGGCCAGCTAGTATCTATATATAACATTTTATATGAACCCCAAAACGTGTTCTGTTGACCATGATCGGTGCTTATTTACTACTCCCGACCTTATAGGTCTCGCCATAAGGGTCACTGCAATAGCTCATCTTTTCAACGGAAATTCGCTAGTGAGTGCTGAAACTAACATGTTTTGAGTCGGTTGGTGTTTTAAAGAAGAAAACACAGAATGTAGTGAAACAGGTGATGGAAATTGATTTTCCCCGTGCCTTTCAATACTGGAAAACAAGACTGCAGAGATGTATTAGTGAAAATATGGAGTGCTGTATATTGAAAGAAGCAAGTTATTAACAACTAGGGGAGACCCCTGCGTGCTCCGCACCCCAATGGAACCTTCTAAAAACATATGTTATGTTTTCTTTATAATAAAGGTGTAGGATTAATAATAACCTCAAAACTAAGATGGTAAATGATGTTAAATGTTAAAATTAAATTATTTCTTATATTTTATAACAGCAGTTAAACAGCTAGTTAAAAGAACCAGCAAGGCTCAGGTCTACACTTTAAAACCCTAACCTAAAAGCTAGAATAGAAAAAATAATTGCTTAAAATTTTGAAATCAGCTGTTAATGGAAATATTGGAGCAAACAGCTATATTATCTGTTATTTTATTCAATCGGTTGCTATGGTAATAAATGTAAATACATGCGTTGGTTTATCATTCATGGCCTAATCTAAGATTTTTTCCGACTAAATTTAAAAATATTGAAATAAATAAAGAGTTTTGTCGAAATGAATTATAGCCCACGTTACTCAGGGATAGTGTAGCTTTTTATTAGTAATACTATTTTTTCAATTGGTTCAGTAGTGCCAGAGATTACCCCCTACATACAAACAAAAAACAAACTTTACCTCTTTATAATATTAGTATAGATGATTTAATTCATTAGTTTTAATATACTGTACACCTAGTATTCCATTCAAACAATCCTATAGAACTGAAGTTAATTCTTGAAATAAATGTTACGCAGACCAGCCTTGATTGAAATTTTACCTTGGCTACTATTGTTATTCACACAATTATAAAAGGAAATGGTATATTTAACGAGGTGACGTCACTTTACGCGATAAAGCTCCCTCGATGCACTCACTGATTTACTTTCTGTTGTTAGTCACCTCACCACTTCTTTGTTTGTATGACAAGACAGTAATTAATAAAGTGCATTGTGTATCATGCAGTAGATATGTAGTCCGTCAACCATAAGGTGCGTTTACACTATACGACAATTTATAACCTCTTGAAACAATGTTGTACAACTTGTTGGGCAACGTTTCAAAAAGTGTACGTTCACCGTGTATAAGTTATACAGCGTCAGAGAGTTTACACCTACCATTGGGTGCAAAAATATTGTCTGCTTCAGCAAAATAATCGTGTTTATAAAATGTATTTATTTTTGGTTAGAATTTTATTAAACTAGTAGTTCTGTGAACAGTAGACCTCGCTCGATGAAATAACAAATGTGGTCTTGAGCTTAAGTTAAAAATAGTGTGCCAGTAAGAAAGGAAGTAGAAGGTTTAGCCAGTGAAAAATTATTTTGCAATTTATTCATTTTTTCACTGTTTCCTGGGACACCGGACATAAAATATCTCTCGAGGAGTTACTTCTATATCCCCATTTTTTATATGTTTTTTAATGTTTTTTGTTTATAGTTTTTTTACGTTTTTTTGTATCAGTTTGACTCTAAATACTGAGTGGTGCAACAAAGAAACAAAATGAATAAGTGAATGTAGTTGGTAAAGGACTACAACTCAGTAGGCCTAAGTGCGACGCAACGCCAATCGGGCTCCTTATCTCGACTCCCCCTCCACAACTCACTCACAGTCACAGCGGCCACACTGGCGTAGCGCAGGAAAGAGCAAGACAGCAGGTAGCGCGCGCGCTCTCTCTCTCTCTCTCTCTCTCTCCCTCCCTATCCATAAAGTTATAAGGTTTTATGAAGATATCTAAAGAATAAGCGTATAAAACTTGGACGATTTTTAACAAATTTTAAGTTTGCGGCCATATTTGTGGGCTTACCGTTAGAGATACGGAAAAATCAAGAAAACGATTTTGTAGAATATCAAATTTCCTACCCGCAAAATGTTATTAGTTTTTCAATTTGACTTACGGTTGAGCCACAAACTGGCTTTGGAAAAAAGCTTACACTGAGTGAAACGGTGCGGCCGCCATTTTTATTTTATTTAAGGGGTTAAAAATGAAAAATGGAAAAAACCGTACATATACATCGCTCGGCCTAGGAATAAGGAACATTCATGCAAAAAATCGTGACAATTAAGGCATTTGGCCGTAATCGTGAGACAGACAGACACAAAGACGAAATGCCAAACGGTCGAGCTAAAACGGAGACCTCGCTTCGCTCGGTCAATTATTTTAGTTAATGTTTATAATGACAAGAAGAGGCTGAGCTTATTAAACATATGTTAGTGGTTGCTGGTTGCTCGATTTAAATTAATTCGTTAATCATATAGCTTTATATTAAAAGTAATATCGCAACAACTATGCCATTCCACCTATTCAATATTTATATCAATTTTCAAGTCGTGGATCTGCATACCTGGAAACAATGCATTGCAATGATCGATTCGTGACGGATTTAGTCATACCTTCTCTAACAACAATCGATTGACGTAAATCAAATTGAACAAATGTATTATACCGTACAATTTCTCCCTGAATTTTTTAATGTTTATCCAACTATCTCACTCAAAAATGATTTCGTTATTCCTTAATTAGTAAGGAATTGAAAAAATTATACCTTTTTTCTGTAATGATGTATGTTTTTTAACTGGAATAATTTAACTGATGTAACAAGATGCAATCATCCAACACGATTAAAACGCCTTTCCAAAATTAAATATCCCAAACATCGATGCGGGTGTTGACATTTTCAGGTGGAAAATCGACTCTTGTAAACTGTTTCTAAGCATTCCATTTGGTACGGAATCGATTGCCTCAGAGGAAGTTGGATAGCAGTGCATTGGTTCCGGTCATAGTAAACCATGTGATAAACAATGCTTTTTAAAGAGGCTTGTGATTGGTCGACGGTTTAACCTATTTTCTTTAGAAAGGCGATTTTGTGTGCGGCTGAAGTAACAAAAGCGACAAAAAAAACAAAACAGACTTTCTTAGTTATTCTTGTACACGAAAGAACAAAACATTGCCTTGTTACTGAAAGCCTTCTGTTATACGCATTTTGGCTGTATCATGGTGTTCCACGGAATCGACTTTTCTGGTTTATTAGCAGTTGGTATACTTTTCTTGGTAGTTGTTTATAATATCCAAAATATTATCAATAGTTTTTTGAAATGTTTGTAAAGTTAGCTGGTTTTGAAATATTTTACATTACAAATTTTAAACGGCCACCATTTTTAAAATATATGTAAAAACGTTTTGGTTTTTTGTACACGGGTAAAAGATGTCGTACCAAATGTGTATCCAAAATTTGCGTTCAGTATTTTTCCTACATCCAAAGGTATTAAGTATTTTGTACAGAAAAACAAAATGGTGGATAACTGAAAAACGAAGCATTTCCGAACCTAAGTTTATATAAACTTTTTTCTTTATTTTCACTAGAAGAACACGTCTTGAAAGTTTGTTCCTGAATCACTGTAGTTCTTAAAATTACAACATACAATAAACCTTATATTCATAAAATTATGATAACGAAGTATATACATTAAAATACAGACTCATACATTCAATATCCTCGATGCTAACCCTTTCATACATTGATATGACCTTAGCTAGTACAATTAATTTCCGGGGATTTGAATTTAAACCCTTTGTTCACTGCTAAGGACGCACATGTGAGCTTGACACTGAACACTATGAGAAGCGGCCGACGCACAGTGCATTGCACGCCAACCCACGTATTGGTACTATTTTCAATACACAATGCATAGCGTGTTTTGTTAGAGTAATGTATTTTTGTTGAACCTTCATAGTTTTCTTATTTTAGATAAGATAAAGCTAACAAGAGAGGAGTAAGGCTGTATTCTACTGCATCCATGTGTATTGTACGTTGTAGTTTAATCAAGCAAATCTAAATATAAGTATGCATGCAATGCACAATGATGTAAAATATGTTGCTGGATCCTCTGTTGTGTTGTCTATTTTATAATTTAATTTGCACTTTTTAAACCTAGTATTAATTTTTCAGACCCCCCCCCCCCCCCCGAAATCACATTCGTGGATTTTAAAGCTTTTATGGTGTTTCACGTTTTGATTGATTTTGGAGCAACTAGACGCAATGATCTCTGTATTGAAAATTCCGCCAATACGGGGGTTTGGAAGCACGCAATGCGTTGAGTATTGAAAATACTCCCAATATGGGTTTGGCGTGCAATGCACTGTGCGTCGGCCGCTTCTCATTGTGTTCAGTGTCAAGCTCACATTGTGCGTCCTTAGCAGTGAACGTTTTAAAAGGGTTTAAATTCAAGTCCTGACATGACCCCCCTCCCCCCAAAAAGTTTTCCTAGCTATGGCCTTGGTTACATGGGCAAAGAAACAAAATCTCATATACATTTTACTAGCTACCGGCAATTTTTTTTTTGCTAAATAATATATACATCTAGAAAGGTTTAACCGTTTGAGTTGACATTTTGCACGGTACTCATGAATAAAAACACCTTGTTTGAAAAAATAACTTGGTACAAAAATTATAATAGTTTCAATAGCAATTGTACATTTAAAATAATATAGGCAGTAATATTTACATTTTTCGGGTTTGCCCCCTCCCTAAACATAACTGGGTCCGCCGCTGGTACGTTTGTAAATTTAGTTTACGCTTAGAATACTTTTTCTGTAATCTTTTACAATATCTAAGAAGGAATGCTTGTTGTTTGTTGGACCATTGAGGTCAGGGTTTGTTTTATCATAACGTACTCAGCTGTAACCGCTAACAGCTGATAGCTACAGGTTAAAAGGAATGTTTAGAAAGTGGGTAGAGGATAAAGGAAGCTACCAAGCATATGGGTCACAAAGTGGAGGTAGAATTTGACTTTCTGGCACGAGAATAGATAAGCTTTAAGATGGGAATCCCGGTAAATGGAAAGCTAGGTAGTTTAATGAGTGTAGGTATGCATAATGGAAGGAGTATACCTGTACCTCAAATCGGTGTATTGGTAAAGAGCATAACATAGACAGAGAAGCTCTAAGTTAAATTTTATTCTTTTATAGTGTATGCTTACAGTTGTAATTTACCTTGGTAAAAGGTAAGGTGTGACATCATTATTTACCAAACTTCGCACTTTTACAATAATTTCTAACCTCATTAACATTTTTTTTAAACCCGGAAGAGAAATTTCTTATTAAATTTGGATAAGGAGATTTGAATTAATTTTAAATAATTATTAAATATCGTAATGATAATAAAATGAAATACCATATTGTAAGAATTTGTAAGTTTTTGGTTCAGAATGAGTTATCCAATGTTGTTCTTGAGTGTAAAATACTATTACAAAAAATATGGCTATTTTTTGCAAACGCATCAATAGCCGCAAAATTCCGTTAAACAAATTTATATCTAGCCTATATAAATAAAAACGTAAATGTGCGTTTGTTCAAAAACGATAATGTACGAAAGTTCTTCGCCGATTGCTTTGAAATTTGACACAAATTTTCATTTGAATACAAGCGTGATTTTATATACTTTTTGAAAAACTACAGCACCTATTGAACATAAAAACATAAAAAAATATACTCAATATTTAACAAATAAACGGTATCAGTTAACTGACACAAACTTTCTCCCAACTTACTGTAGTCAAAATAATATTGTTTTCAATCATTTTATTTATTACTTTTTAGAACAAAACAAAAAATAATATTCTACCTACGTCAATCGTATAAAAAATTATTGTCCAAGGTGGGATTCGATCGCGCGACCTTTGAATTACTGGCCGTGATCGCTACCATGGTGCTACCCCGTGCGGCCGCCGCCGCGATGCTAGATTGACAACATAAACTTGTTTATTTTTAAACATTTCCCCATAATTATAAAACGCTGAAGTTTTAATAAAAGCGGGTGGTGTCATTTTGTTTGGCATCTTAAGCACTATAAATACTGAAAATTTGATCAAAATCGTTAGAGCCGTTTTTGAGAAATTTGCATTTTTGTCGTTTTTTATGGGGTTTTAGGTGTAAATTACCCTTAAAAATTAAAAATTCCAAAAAATGAAAAAAAAAAACGCCTGGAGATATTAGGGTTTAGTACCTACATACCAAATTTCATAAAATCGGACCAATAGTGTCCTCTCTGGTCGTGTATACATACTGACAGACTGACAGACAGACACCACTCTAAAAACACTTTTTGGGTTCAGGGAGCACCAAAACAAAAAATTCCACTAAAAATATTTTTGGGTTCAGGGAGCACCAACACAGATAATTGCACTAAACCATTTTTTGGAGTTCTGGGAGCACCAAAACAGATAATTCAACTGAAAATTTAAATTCGAACATTTTTCCGAAAACAATACTTTCTCCATATACTACTACGTATAGGGTGGAGAAAGTAAAATGTAAGTGATATTACATAATATGTTTATTGACCGTAATAATAACAGTAGTCAGCAGCTGATTGTTCTAACATTTTCATTAACAGCTGATTTCAAACTTTGAAACAATTGTATGTATTTCTAACTTTTAGGTTAGGTTTACTTAAAAAAATTCCATCTGTTGAACGTAAAACTGTCACATTCTATACTAAATATTTTACGGCAATGGAAGCCCCATAGTAAATATTAATTAAATGTGTTTATAGTTGGTACATTAATCAGCTATTTGATATATTATTTTCATTAACAGCTGATTTAAAGTTGTTTAGTATTTCTAACTTTTTAAGTTAGGTTTTTGTTTAAGTGTAGACTTGAGCCTTGCTGGTTCTATTAACCTTTTTATTATAACTACTATTATAAAATATATGAAATAATTAGATTTGTACCTTTAACATTAGTTACCATCTTAGCTTTGAGGTTATTATTATAAGCTACACCTTTATTATAAAGAAAACATTGTGTAGAAGGTTCCAACGGGGTTAACGTGCGGAGCACGCAGGTGTCTCCCCTAGTACATAAATAAAATTGAATTGTCTGTCTGTGATTCCGAAATAAATACTTTTTTCTAAGGTCATATGGTTTTTTGCACGTTACTAAAACCTAAACGTGCATTTCAAAAATAATTTCTGTCTCTGTCTATCTTTCTGTCTGTCCGTTTGTCCAAGGTTAATCTCCGGAATGGCTGAACCAATTTTGACAAAACTCTCATTTGCATGTAGAGGACGTTTCAGATCAATCTAGGCTACTTTTTACCTCGGAAATATTTAGGGTTCCTAATTTAAAAAAAAATAAATTATGGGTTTTGCGAACGGACGTGAGACGCGACAATTATAAATAAAACAACTGATTTGTAGTAAATCTTAACACTTTGACAAGATCTCCTTTGTTTTAATTTACTGTATGCCCTGGTTTAACCGTTATATAATGGTTCCCGTTAAGAAAAATTTCCCTTTTTAATTACAAATATAAAGTTTTTTTTTTAATTATAGGCCTATAATTATACGGCCAATAGGATGGGCGCGCAGCGTTGCCATATCTACTAGCCTCGAATACTCCTGGTATTTACCGCTCGAGGCTTGATCACACAGTTTAAAGAATTATAAATGCGTTGAGTCAGCCGCAGTCAGTTAGAAGCGTGGGAAGAACGTGGCAACGTCGCACTACGGCGATTGGAGCGTTCAAGGTATCGGTGTACACAAGCCCGTCCCTCAACGGTATTCTTTAGTGGGCTTTGATATATATGTAACTTAAAATATAACCGAATTATTTTGGTAGTTGTTCATAATATCAATAACATTATCCATAACATTATCCATAGTTTCTTGTAAAGTTAGCGGGTTTCGAGATATTTTACATTACAAATTTTAAACGGCCACCATTTTGAAAATATATGTAAAAACGTTTTGGTTTTTTGTTCATGGGTAAAATATGTCATGGGTCAATCCAGACCAAGTGGTCCAGTACTGGTTGCTTGACCATCTCAGAAAAAAATTATATTTGCTGTGTGAATTCCCTAATGTTTAGTGGGATCAAAAATATTACAATTTTTTTTTATTGTTTATCATTCAGAAATGGCGACCATTTTTTTTCAGGCCGCAAGCGTTTTTTTGCATTTGCAAGCATCTGCGGTTTTTTTAATTATTCAGTAATGGGTTGCCCTAAGCCTTTCAAATAAAAAGTATTTAGTTCAGCACACTCTGGACCCCATTATCACCCATTAAATTACACAATTATTTCATTAGCCTAGATGGTCTAGATATCGCAGATGTTAAAACAATCTTATTTTTACTCATATTTGTACTTTTTTTCATACCTTCCAATTGAATCTCAAAGTTGAAATTTATGCTGAAGTTTAATATAATTAAAGTCTATTAAGTGTGAAATTTTCAGATTTTTATCTGGTCCTCTAACAAAGATATTGCAGGCCAAAAAATGAAAAAAAATCCCAAAATCGGTTTTTTAAAATAGTGTATTTTTTTAAGGGTAGGCTTCTCTCCATTGATACTCTATAAAAAGTAACTATACTATACAGTGTATTCGCTCAAAAAATATTAAGGCTGAGAAATTACTCTTTCTTTGGAAAACTACTGCTCAAAAATTGAGTTTTTTTGACTTTGGGACCAACAACTTTGAGCTATTAAAAATATATTAAAGAATAAATTGAGCTAGGTGATAATGGGTTTAATTTGTAGCCCAGAGTGTGCTGAACTAAATGCTTTTTATTTGAAAGGCTTAGGGCAACCCATTTCTGAATAATTCAAAAAACCGCAGATGCTTGCAAATGCAAAAAAACGCTTGCGGCCTGAAACAAAAATGGCCGCCATTTCTGAATGATAAACAATAAAAATTTTTTTTAAATATTTTTGACTCCACTAAACATTAGGGAATGCACCCAGCAAATATAAAAATTTTCTGAGATGGTCAAGCAACTAAGTATTTTTTTCTGGACCACTTGGTATGGATTTACCCCAATACTAAATATGTGTCCAAAATTTGCTTTCAATATATTTTCTACATCTAAAGATATTAAGTAGTTTACACAAAAAAACAAAATGGTGGATAACTGGAAAACGAAGCATTTTCGAACCTACGTTTATACGAACTTTTTTCTTTATTTTCACCATAGAACACGTGCTGAAAGTTTTTCCGTTTCTTCCTGAATCACCCTGTATAATATGTAACACTTATAAAAAAGGGTTAATAAAGATTGATTGATTTATATCTTCCCGCATTACAGAAACAACCTGCATATAACCTACATGGGACAATTTTACTAACATAAAAAGAAGTAGCTGAAGATTGTACCTTGATGCATTCCCAACATATAAGAGTGCCTGGTGGGGGTTTTC
Source organism: Philaenus spumarius (assembly GCA_018207615.1). NCBI lineage: Eukaryota > Metazoa > Arthropoda > Insecta > Hemiptera > Aphrophoridae > Philaenus > Philaenus spumarius. Next base: position 98,544 of record JAGFPH010002889.1, on the reverse strand, counting down.
AAAAATTGTATACTAATTAAAAAAGATTAGGTTTACAGGTGGATGATATTCAATGTTTACCACCGGCTATATCCCAAGTGCCTAAACTGTTAAGATTTGACACAAATTGAAAAATCACTCAAAAGTTATTGATGCAAGCAGGAAAAGTACGATTTTAACTGACGCTGAAGGGTTTCCCCATCCCGAAATGCTTGAAAATATATCCTATTGTTGGAATTTTACGGGTACATTCTTTTTCCATTCTACAGAAAATCGTCTACGAATGATCTCCTAAGGGTTCAGTTTTTTACTTTCTCCACCCTATACGTAGTATGTGGAGAAAGTATTGTTTTCGTCCAAATTTTCGAATTTGAATTTTTAGTGGAACTATCTGTTTTGGTGCTCTCTGAACCCCCAAAAAATGTTTAGTGGAATTATCTGTGTTGAACCCAAAAATATTTTTAGTGGAATTATTAGTTTTGGTGCTCCCTGAAGTGGTTTTTTGGTGATGTCCGTGTGACTGTGTGTCTGTTAGGATGTGTACAGAGCTGGAGACCATACCAACGGTCCGGTTTTGATGAAATTTGGTATGTACGTGTAGTTCTGGAATATCTCTAGGCGTTTTTTCATTTTTTCCAAATTTTTGATTTTATTGGGCTCCAACGATTTTGATAAAATTTGGCTTATTTGTAGCCCTTTGTACCCTACCATATGCAAAAAACCGAATTTTTCTAAAAATTCTCGTTTATGTAATAATAATAATAATAATAATAACAGATTTTAGGGGGTTTTTGGCCAAAATGTGGGGTATTTTTCAAAAATTTTCAAAACCTTTTTTCGTGCATCTATACAGGCCTAATTGACATGTTTGGTGCAAATTTGTTTGAAATCGATCGAATAGTTTAAATAATAATAATATAATATGGATGTGTGTTAAATGCATCTAATATTTTCCATGGTAACATTTTCCTACTTTTGCAAAATTATAAATAATTACCTCCTATGCTACTCTTTGGGAAGGTATAAAGTTTCAACTGAGAGAAAGTATGTGGCAGTTATCTGGCACCATTTATTTTTTATTTTTACTGTGTCACAAAAGTGATGTTTCTTAAGTACAGAACTCTAAAAAGAAGGCTGAAAAAAGGCTTTATTTACTTCCCATCTTCCAAAACGTTAAACCACAGGTCTTCAACCAGTATTACATTGGACACAGATGATTCATCGAAGCGTGTGCAACAGGTGCGTTGCAATAAACAGCTGTTTTTGACAGATGAATGATAAGTTCACTCATTGTTACTTCTTAGTATTGTCAGTTATCAGAGCGCGGTGGCATTATACCCATTATATGGGTCACTAAATTGAAATATTGCTGAAATGAAGAATATCGTTGTCATTTATCACAGACTTGCTAGTCAAACTATTTCCCGCCGTACAGAGTGGATTTACGGAAAGTGTTTTCCTTCTGACTCCCCACAGGATAAAATTAATCTCAATACATAATTTCACTTTATTTTGGCCAGTGGTTTGGAAGATACCACGATGGATGGATTTTGCACACAATATTTGAACTTATTAAGGCGTCTAAAGAGAAATTATTACTTTCTATTTAAATTAATAAACTCACAAGTTTCAAAACGCAAATTTTAGTAATGTCTTGATTATTTGATGACAAGGCTTGTATCATTCCCAGACTTCGATAATGTCAACACTAGTTTCACGTAGGTCCAAATCCCTTGGGATTTCTGGGACCAAATTGGAAATTTGAATGCCATAACCACGGGTATCTTGGGAGTCATATAAATGTCTTCTCTAATGGAGTTCGTATTACGAATACACTATCGCATGTCAGCAAGTCACATAAAGTGTGAACAGTTTTGTAAATTCATATACAAGAAGATGTTATATCAAACGCAATAAAAATGTTGTATGTGCTTAATAAAGTACTGTATTCTTGTTTTTGTTCGCTAAATAAACTGAAATATAGGCTAATATTCAGGTTGTTTCGCGAGATGTTGGAACACCTTAAATAGATGATAGGGGACCTAAAAAAAGCAAAGTTGTTCATTTCAACATAGGTCAGGAAAAGCTTCGTTTTCCAGGTATCCACCGTTTGTTTTTTCTTTACAAAATGTAAGTGATTAATCATTATGTCTACAAGTAATAGTAATTTCAAGCACAAATCCGGGGCGCAAAAACAGAAGTTAAAGTATCCAATTACGAAGTACAGACGTATTTGCCAGTTTTAATCAAATTACATAAAAAATATAAAGAAATAGTGAACATATTGTACCTTGCAGTAGTATAAGCAATACCTTCCAGAGTAATGTTATTTTTAAATGGTACAACCAATGAACAGTTGTAAAATTATTAAAAGACAGTCACCAACATTAAGGTAATATGCAGCCAATTCTGATATCTATACCCGGGGTTATACATGGTTTTGAATCAGTCAAAGTGAATAGTCTTGTATATAAATTCAAATTAAACCAATTGTCCATAGTTTTTCTGAACTTTGGAACGTAATAGAAATTAATTTTAAATAATTCAGTTTGTAATATAATTTTAAGTATAGCTTTAAAAGATTGCCTATTTAACAGCCAGGGATTCTTTAACCCGAGAGAAAGAGATTTGTTTGAATAATGTATATGTCAGTATTAATTTTATGTTAAATACATCCAGAGGAGATAATATAAAAATTGTAAAGATAATTCCATTTTAAGTTGATTCTCAAAAAAGAAATGTTGTACCAAAATAAGTAACAAGTGTTTAAAACACATTGATTAAACATAGAGTTTGTTAAACAAAAAGGAGTCGGTTATTTATGGTTTTAACATTATAATATGCTGTTATTATTTTTAGGTAATTTATTTAAAAATTTCAAACAGACCGTATTTTTAAACGCATGATTGGATATAATCGTTTATTTTTCATAAATAGATCATTGTTATGTTAAACTTCATGCAAAGTTTAAACTCAATCGGTCAAACATTTATCTAGAAAAATGGCGGATATCTGGAAAACGAAGCTTTTCAGGCCCTATGTTAATATGAACAATTTTGTTTTTTTTTTAGGTCCCCTATCATCTGCTGAGGTTGTGCTAACCTCTTGCGAAACACCCAGTATATATGAACGCCGTGAAGTATGTTTGTTGAAAATTAATACAAATTTTAAAACAGATAAGTTTTATAGACATTTCATTTTAGTAAAAAATGTCTTAACAAAATTCTTAATACAGTACTAGTAAAATATTATTTATAATTGCTCTAACATTTCGCTAAATTTTGTAATCATATATATTACTAGGGGCTCTGCTGACCCAGCCTCAGATGGCTGCTTCGCTTCGCTCGCAGTTGGAAAACTCGCTAAAGGCTCTCGCTAATCTTTGGCTCGTTTTTACCTGGGCGACCGAGCATAAATCAGCTGTTTCATTTTTCAGCTGCCTCAAACTCGTTAAACATTATCTCCATGAGATTAACATGGGAAATTTGAAGGCTTGTGGGCCGGAGCTCCTTCTCGGATGAATAGCGGCTAAACGGATGATCGGATCTTTACTCTGATGAAAATCGTTAGTTTGAAATTTAATTTTCTACAACTTTTGTGTTTAACATTTTCTGCTATCTCTTACCGTTTTCTTACAAAACGCGCTCAAAGTGGAAAAATTTTAAAACTTAACTTTTCCCGCCCGAAAAGTGCCTTCAAAACTCAAAAATTTTAACTTCTGGAAATGTTTCTGAAGGTTTCTCGTCGAGAGCTTTAATTCACGTATGAGGTCGAGAGGGTACGATACGGGAAGTGCCTCGTAGTTTATGTCAGTGAACCTTCCTAGCTTTATATAAGTACAGTAGAAAGACGTTGGGCGGAACCTCCCTTCTCGGATTATATTAATAGTGGCTAAATGGATGATTGGATCTTGAACCTGACGGAAAATCGTTATTTTGAAATTTAGTTTTCTACAACATTTGTGTTCAAAATGTTTTGCTATCTTTTACCGTTTTCTTTCAAAACGCGCTCAAAGTGGAAACATGAAAAAATTAAGAAAATCTTTCCCACCCAAAAGGTGCTACCAAAATTAAAAAATGTTAACTTCTGGCAATTTTCTAAAAGTTTCTCGTCAAGAGCTTTAATTCAAGTATAAGGTTGAGGGCGAAGTGCCTCATAGTTCATGTCGGTGAGTCAGTGAACTAGCTTTATATCAGCAGATTTCTCAAACGTGGTTTTTGTGGCAACGACATATCGCCCTTAATTCTTGATCGAAATTAATGATTCAAACATTATTTTAAAGCTTATATTCAGCGCTATTGGCGAAAAATAAACAAATACATTTTCTTAACTTTCATATGAAAGTTAATACGATTCTTAATAAAAGGCACCATCTATTAACAATCTGTTTAACTAGCATGACAGCTGTAAGATTGTTTACATTCTATGTGCAAGGGTAATCTATCATGCAAATCGATCAAATTAAACAACGAAAAGTGTGAAATATTCGCACGGATCAGCTAGTAAATATTTATTAAACTAGTAAGCCTCCGTGAAAAATCACTGGCAGATTAATTAGATACACATCAGAGATACATCACTAATAAATATACTATTTAAAAACATCAACTTTATCTAGGCCTACCTAAGTATGCTGAAGGAATTTTTAACTAGTAATTGTGTAGGATTATAAGGACTATAAAACTGTAGGCCTATTTGTAAACATTTTGTATTTATATAAATTATAATTATATTATATATCAAAATAAAGATCAAATGTCATCTTTTAATTGTTTTTCATTTTACGTTAATATATCAAATGATTTAGAAGTTATTAATATTATTATGAAGAAATTAATAATAGAATCATATTACTTTAAATGAGCAATTCTTGTATCTATCTTTGTATCTGTTGCGGATCTCGAAAACGGCTCTAAAGAATTCAAAGAAATTTTGTATTTAGGTGTAGTTTTGATTTTTAAGTACACCCATATAGTTATATTTCGTGTAAAAACGCAATTTTTTGAGAAAATCTGATTTAAAAGTTGAAAAATTTCAACATAGGGTCTTATGGGTTGCCATGTTGGTTACAAAATAACAACGAAATAGTAAATAAAGCGATCTAAACAGTTGTTTATAAACAAGCCAATTTATACTGTTTTAGCACGTTGGAAATAGAACTGAGATTGAGTATTATCCAAAATCAGCTGTTCATTGGATAGTTTTTAATTACTGTTAAAAAAACAAGCTAATTTATACTGTTTTTGCACGTTGGAATCAGAATAAATTGGGCCTGATTTAACAATTTATTTTGTCAAAAAAAAGGTAAACTTGGCAAAGATGGATAAATTCTAATAGTCAATTTTGTAATATAGGCCTGGCTCATTTCTGAAACATAGTATTGAGGTTATGTTAATCCTGCAATCATTTTTACTATATTTAGGCCTGGTTTCAAAACTTTAGTTGACAGAAGATAGTAGAACTAGGACTAAAATCGTAATGAAAGCCTCCCACGTTTCTAAAGGTATTTGAGGTTATAATTAATCTTGTAATTACTGTTAATATATTTAAGCCTGGTTTCATAATTTTGCAAACTTATGTACAAACGAGCCAAAGATTAACGAGATTCTTTAGCGAATTTTCCAATTGCGAGTGTTATATATTTACCAGGCATTGATTACTGTTATGCTAGGTTTTTGGATAGTTCATTTAAAAGATCAGCTGTTTGTAATTTATTGTTACATTTGGATTAAAAACAGTTACATCAGTGTTCAATGTAAGAAGTTATTTCTTTAATATATTTAAAGTATTTAGTTATATATTTGGGAATAATATTTAGTTCATATATAACAATTTGGCGACGAAGGTAAATTGTTTATACAATGACAGTTTTTATTGTTAAATAATATGGACAACTTTCAATCAAGCTTTGTTTACCTTTTACTTGCTTTGTTAATTTTCACAAATTCAATACATTACAAGTACTATAGGCCTACTATTTAAGTTTTACATTTTGTGAATTAGATAATCCAACTAAATCATGGCAGATGAAAACATAATTGCATTAACAAATGCTATTGCTAGTTTAGTCAACAAATTCGAAGCTGTTACAACAGCACAAGTATCTAACCTGAACGAGCAATCAAATGAAGACGCAGTGTCTTTACCAAACCTGACATTCGAAGCTTTTGATGACTCCAAAGAATCTTTTAAATGCTATAAAGAAAGGCTGGAAAACTTTTTCATGTTAAAATTAAGTCCTAAAACAGACAACATCAATGAAGTAAAAGCTCGAATTTTGATTAACTGCATAGGTCCTAAATATTACCACCTACTTTCTAGTTTAACAGCTCCTGTTTTACCTTCAACCAAATCTTATCCCGAATTGATTAAGTTATTACAAAATCACTTATGCCCCACGCCTAATGTATATACGGAACAACACAAATTCTTTTGTCAAACTCAATCTTCTGGGGAATCTGTAGCAGATTTCGTAGCAGCCCTGCGTAATCTCACAATTACATGCAACTTCACTTGTGAAAATATTAATTGTGGCAAATCAAATGCAAATCAGTTTTTGCGTGCTCAATTCATTCGAGGGTTAAGTGATTCGTACATAAGAGAAAAATTGTTACAAGAGAAGTCTCTTACTTTTGACAGGGCATGTGAAATTGCATTGGCTTTGGAAGCCTCTCAGCAAGGCAACAAAGAAATTTCGGCTTCTAATTTCTCAAATGAAGTTAATAAACTATCTAAACCAAATCAATCTATTTCTCTGAGCTCAAAGTATAGGGATAAAATACGATCCCAGTCTTCAACTGACTTACAAACTCTTGGCCTGGATGGGCTATGTCTCAGGTGTGGATACAACAATCACTTAGCTAACGAATGTAGACGTAATAGATCATCACTTAAATGCAATTCTTGTGGGCGTTCTGGTCACGTGGCTAAAGTGTGTATGCAAACACTAATGGGAAAACAAAAACCCAGTAAACCTTACAAAACCAACGTTAGACATGTTGAGGGTAAGGAGCCAGAATGTTATGAAACTTCAGAAATGCATACGGACTATGTAAATGACGATCTTATAAATAAAGTAATTGGTATACATCACAACACTTTTTCAAACGCTAATGACTGTTCAAAGTTCATGGTCCCTATCAAAGTTGGTTCAAAAATAAAATACTTTGAAATAGATTCTGGAAGTCCGGTTAGCTTAATAGGTAAACATGAATTTGAGGATCTTAATTTAAATCTAAACCTCCAAAAGACTAACATACGTTTCCGAACTTACACTGGCGAAGGGTTTGTCCCATTAGGGTTAGTGAAAGTGCCAGTCGAATACAATAATATTAAGTCTGTTGAGGAACTTTTTGTTGTCGAGACACCATCTTCACCGATCTTGGGCCGCGCATGGATAAGACACCTTAATATTAGTATAAACAAGGTAGAGAACTCTAGCTCTGTGGAAACTTACAATGTTGAAGAAATTAAGAAAGAAATTTGTGGAACATACAAAGATGTTTTCCAAAGTAAAGTAGGCATCATTCCAAACTATCAATGTACATTAAAAACTAAAGAGTCTATTTTACCAGTGTTCTCTAAAGCCCGACCAGTACCATATGCGCTTAAAGCAAAAGTGGAGAAAGAACTTGACAGTTTAGAAGAACAGGGAGTGATAACAAAGGTACAACACTCAGAATGGGGCTCTCCCCTGGTTGTCGTTCCGAAGCCAAACGGAGATGTTAGACTATGCATCGATTTTAAGTTGACTCTAAATCCCCAACTAATAGATGCAAGGTACCCAATTCCTAGGATCGAGGAAATATTCAATAAAATGAAAGGAGGAAGATATTTCTGCACGCTTGACATACATAAGGCATATCTTCACTTACAAGTTGATGACAGCAGTAAAATACTTCAGACTTTTTCTTCTCATAAAGGGACCTATCAAATGAATCGTCTTGCATTTGGTGTCAAAACTGCTCCAAATGAATTCCAAAAGTTCATGGATGACGCAATCAGCGATCTGGAAGGTACAGCTGCCTACTTCGATGACATCATCATACAAGGATCGACAGTGAAAGAGTGCCGAGAAAGACTAATCAAATGTCTACAACGATTAAAAAGTTTGAATTTACACATAAACATTGAAAAATGTCAGTTTTTCAAACAGGAAATTAAGTACCTTGGACATGTTATCAGTTCCAAGGGATTACTCAAATCTCCAGACAAAATGAAAGCTATTGAAGAAGCTCCTCGTCCAACTAATGTTGAAGGATTGCGCAGTTTCCTTGGCCTCACTACATACTACTCGAAGTTCTTACCTGATGCGGCAACTATTCTTCAACCTTTGAATCAACTCTTGAGAAGAAATTCTAAGTTCAGCTGGACAGCACAGTGTGAATCTGCATTCAAAAGAATAAAGAAAGAAATCTCGAGTGAACGGGTTCTTATTCCCTACGACCCGAAATTACCCTTAACGCTAGCAACAGATGCAAGTCCTGTGGGCCTATCTGGAGTACTGTCGCACACTATTCATGGCGAAGAACATCCTATTGCTTTTATTTCTAGATCTCTATCAGCAGCGGAGAAAAGCTACTCTCAGCTAGATAAGGAGGCCACCGCAGTTTTCTGGTCGTTCAATAAATTCTACCAGTATTTGTTTGGTAGAAAATTTAAACTTATTGTAGACAACAAGCCCCTCCAAACAATCTTTAATCCGAGCAAAGCACTACCAGCGACAACAGCTTCACGTCTACTTCGTTATGCAACATTTTTATCTGGTTTTGATTACGTAGTGGAGCACAGAAGATCAGAAAATCATGGAAATGCAGATTATCTTTCAAGATCCCCATTGGCAATCAAACCTTCGCAGGATGACGATGAAACAGAAATGAACAAACAAACAATAAATATCATTTCAACCTCGACAATTACCCATGAACTTATTGTTCAGAAAACTGATGAAGATCAGCTACTATCTCAGTTGAAGAGGAATTTGATGTCTGGAAAGGAACGTAATAGTGAGTTTAACCTTCACAAAGGAGCAATCTTCAGAGGTCAGAGGGTTGTTATTCCTTCACAACTACAACCCCAAGTATTATCTCAACTTTATGAAACACATGTCGGTATTGTCAAGATGAAAGCCCTTGCTCGCAGGTTCTGCTATTGGAAGAATATCGACAGAGATATCGAAAGTACAGTGAAAAGTTGCAAAGCTTGCTGTGACATCAAAACAAATCCAGTAAAAGCACCCTTACATGTTTGGGACGAACCTGTGAATAACTGGCAGCGAGTTCATTTGGACTATGCAGGACCATTCAAGGGATGTCACTTTTTGATTTTAGTGGATGCAAAATCAAAATGGCCTGAAGTAAAGATGAAGATGTCCTACCCAACAACAGCATCTACAATCGAAATGCTAAACGAAGTGTTTTCAAGAAATGGGCTACCTGAAATTCTTGTTAGCGATAACGCCACGGTTTTTACATCCTCAGACTTCAAAGACTTCTGTAACAGAAATGGTATACGACAACGTTTTATTGCTCCAGGCCACCCTAGTACGAATGGACAAGCTGAACGTTATGTCCAGACCATAAAGCAGAAGTTAAAAGCTATGGACAAAGAAAAGTTACCACTCTATCAGTCCTTGAATGCCATCTTGTTCAAGTATAGGGCAACTCCTTTAAACAATGGTAAAACTCCTTCTGAACAGTTTCTAGGACGTAATATCAGAACTAAACTTGACTTACTGAAACCTAGAATCTCTGACAAGAACCAAGCCATACAACCACACTGTACTTCAAAATTAAACATGGGAGAAAGAGTACAAGTTCGAAATTATTCTCCCTCAGCAGCTTGGCTGTACGGAACTGTAGTGGAACAACTTGGTAGATTACATTATCTGGTTGATCTCGACAGAGGGTATACAGTAAAACGCCACATAGATCAAATAAGAAGATGTGAAGTAGAATGTCAACAAGATGAGATGATTCGGCGATCACCAATCCCAATGCCAATGCCTCAAATTTCAGGAACTAGAAATACCTTTCGGCAAATACCATCCACAGAACAAAATCAAAATAGAAGAGGAAATGATATTCAAGACAGAAACTCAACATCTTCCATACCTTTATCTTTGGAGAATGAAGAAAATATGAAAAATTCTACAAAAGAGTTAGCAGACAGACATGAACCATCTTCAACAGAACAAAGTTCAAATGATGGAAATTCACCTTCTACTCAACTACGACGGTCAACTCGATTAAGACGTCCAGTGGTCAGATTGAATTTATAAAAAAAAAAAAAAAAAATCATGAACTGTGTTGTAAACCTTGACTTTTAACTTGTTATTTAAACATGGGAGAATTGTTATATATTTACCAGGCATTGATTACTGTTATGCTAGGTTTTTGGATAGTTCATTTAAAAGATCAGCTGTTTGTAATTTATTGTTACATTTGGATTAAAAACAGTTACATCAGTGTTCAATGTAAGAAGTTATTTCTTTAATATATTTAAAGTATTTAGTTATATATTTGGTAATAATATTTAGTTCATATATAACAGCGAGCGAAGGGAAGCGTCCAGGGGCAGAGCCCCTAGTATGTTTATAAATGTCATACGAAGATGTACGAATGTGTTCGGAAGTTAAACGAATGGGTATTCTTCTTTAAATTTGTATAAATGTATGTATTGATGATGAAAGGTTGTATTTATATACAATTTATAACCTCAACGCAAATCTTATAACGTATTATAGCTTACAAATTAGGTTTGTAACTCTTACTTAAAAAATAACTTAAGTTATTATATTATTGATTGAAGTTGTAAACATAACCCCCAAAGTATAATCTAAGCTTGTGTGCAGATGATGGATGAAATCAGCTGTTGTATTATATGTTACTCACGTACGTACGGACGTACACTCGTTTTTATAGGAGTTGATATTACATTGAAACTAATGTAACTAAATTACAATTTATTTTTGAATTATGAAACGAAAAAGCTAATTTATGAGTAAAAATGTGTGTCCATTTATTTGAGAAGAGAGGTGACACTGGACAATCCTAAAAAGTAGTCTTGTTAAAGGGGCGTGTCTTATTCTAGTGTGTAAATTTTTTAGCTCATAATAATATTATGTATTATGAAGATAAGTTTTATTATTGTATCTTCTAATAATAAAACAAGTAATTTAACTATGGTTTATGAACCAAATTAGCAGATGATTTATTTGTTTTCACGGTCAAATCTATTCGTCCGAAGGATACTGATTTTTTATCAATAATTAGTACGTTTAAAGTGATTAAACAGATTCGCTGACTCATGCGTAATCAAGCTACGTCACAAGCTAGATTTATCCGAATTCCACAGCAATGAGTCTTTCAATAGGTACTGTTTCAAGTACAGTAGCATTATTTTAGTTTAAAATGTTTAAACGCATAGTACAGCCGGTGTACACAACACAGATCGTGGTTCAACGTTAATGAATGTTAAACAGTAAAGTTAGTAGCTGCCTATTAAAGTACAGTCAGGTTAAAAAGTCGTGACCGAATGTGCTTGTGCCTTTTAAATAGTGAAATGACAGTGCCATAACGTTACTTGCTGTTCAGGTGCAAACATAGGTTGATCAATTGACTTCGTCACATTGGAATTTATACATCAAGTTTACCAATTAGGAAGCTTTCAAAGAAAGTACCTTTGCAGTCGTTGCCCCTTTCGAAAAAAGTCGATCTAGTTTTTCAATTTCATTTTCTCTGGATCCCATAAACCATCGTCAATTTAAAAGGTGATGTATACAGGGTGTCCCGTAAATGAAGTGCCAAACTTCGGGAAATGGTTCTATATGGGTGAAATTGAAGAGAAAATCAAGAATCACATTTTTTTCCAAAAACGTTTCGTTTTCCAGATATAAGCCATTTTGGTGTTTTACAAAATAATTTATATCTAGAGAACGGTTTAACCGATTGAGTTTAAACGTGACATTAAGTTTAACCTAACAACTGTCTATTTCAAGAAAAATAAGCTATTACATCCAATCATGCGTTTCAAAATGACTGCTGTTTGAAAATTTCAAACCTAAATTACCCCAAAACCGCACGTTTTAACAAAAAATGTCAAGATACCTTTTTTGTAGCCGTTTTAATTCCCTGCCGGATGTTGTAACTGTTAAAACAACCGGATGAATGCTAAAAGTTCGACTGGAAAGAGGCAAACATAATACATCGGGGAAAAAACATTCACAAAAAGAAATATAAAACATAAAATTTTCACAAACATGAATTAGCGGACATTCCAGTCAGCCAAATTTGTGTAGAAATAAGGTCGTTGTGGTCATAAAAAATGCAAATATATATGAATTCAAATTTTAAAAAGACCGACATTTTAACGAATAAACCCAAAGAGTGCGCTATATCAAAAGCCCGTGACAGAGAGAGAAAATGAACTTGTTTTACCTATTTTAGAACTGCATTCTCGTTTTTTTCCCCTGAAAGGCAACCTTGTTGTCTTGGTCATCTGTAATTCTTCTTGTGTGTTTTTTGTCTGGTGAAAGTGTTTCCTCTCTTTTTGTTTGTATTTAATTATTAAGTTGTTGGCGTCTCAGGTCTATTATTCTGGTTCTGGTTTTCTTCCTTACTAGCGAATTTCCATAGGAAAAATAAGTTATTTGCAGTGACTCGTACGGTGAGACCTTAGGTCAGGAGTAGTAAATGAGCACCGATCATGGCCCCCAGAACACGTTTGGGGTGTCATTAATAACTTTATATACAACTAGCTGGCCTGATCCGGCTTTGTACAGATAGAAAAATCAAACTTAAATGTATATTAACAAAAAATATATTATATCAATAAATATATTACACTATGTATTTCTTATGGTAATTTTTAGTAACTTTGACCCCCCAAACCTCCCCTAAAATTTCGAATTTTTTAAAACCCTTTCTTAGCGAGCACCTAGGGCCTTAGAGGAAGCTACATACTAAATTTCATTCCAATCCGTTCGTTGTTTTTTTTTTTTTTTTAGTAACTTTGATCCCCAAACCCCTCTAAAATTTAGAATTTTTTAAAACCCTTTCTTAGCGAGCACCTAGGACCCTAGGGGAAGTTACATACCAAATTTCATTTCAATCCGTTCAGTAGTTTTAGAGAAATCGTGATTTAGTAACTTTGACCCCCAGACCCCTCTAAAATTTCGAATTTTTTTAAAACCCTTTCTTAGCGAGCACCTATGACCCTAGGGGAAGCTATACCAAATTTCATTCCAATCCGTTCAGTAGTTTTAGAGAAATCGTGATTACTAACTTTGACCCCCCCCCCCCCAAACTCCCATAAAATTTCGAATTTTTGAAAACCTTTCTTAGTGAGCACCTAAGGTCCTAGAGGAAGCTACATACCAAATTTCGTTCCAATCCGTTCAGTAGTTTTTGAGAAATCGTGATCAGTGAGTCAGTGGATTTTTCTTTTATATATATAGATATATACAGAGTGGTGCATAAATTTCGCAATCCCTTCGTAATTTTAAACCTGTTGCACGTATTAACTCCAAACTTTCAGGAAGTTCTATTTGACAAATTCTGCACCGTTTAGGGGTATGAATGAATTTTACCCTTATTCGGTTAGGGGGAGGGGGCAAATTTGTTAAATATTATGGTGAAAGGAGTGATAACTCATTTTAAAGCCCTCGTTGATACGAGAAAATTGGTGTACAGTAAACCCCTCTCCGATACCCCAATCCAAAATATTTTTCTACACGATTGGTTAAAAAAATCCATCTCAGAATATGGTAAACGAAAATACTTTATAGTTATTTACTACGCTAGAAGAATGTCTTTAGACTCTTGAGGTGTCAACAGAAAAAGCCTCATGCAATAGTATAAAGAAAACATAGGCCTATACTTTTCAAAAAAAAAAAATATACGACCGAAACTAGAATCAGCTGATACATTTCCAATCCCGAACAAGCGTTTCGCTTACTGTATTATAGCGGTAGCGTTTACGGTTTTCAGACAATAAATCGTACTCCAGCAACGGTATCAAACTATCGATAGTTAATTGTCGACTCCATACAAAATGTAAGATTGGTGTAAAATGCCGGCCGTTACTATTTCTACTGTCCGATACACACATCTAGCGGTACACTTTAGCGGTGGGCAAAACGGTTCTTTTCATTGAATTGAATCATTTGAATCGACTCACTTAAACGTACCGAACAAAGAATCAATTCAATTCGTTCGTTTGATTTATTGAACGTCATCAATCCCACAACCCACTCGGTTACCTTTTCTCGCTCTTGTGTTTAGTCTTAATAGTTGGTTATTGATGTTACTGTTCATTTTTGTATTAATAACTAGTGGACCCAGCAATGCTTCGCTATTGCTTGATTTAATTTAAAGGGTAGTTATTCCATTTTATTATGTTGACTTAAGTAATCGAATTGCGAAATGGTTTTTATGCCACTTAAAAATATACTACACAAAATTATATTTATATTTTGTAAACCTTTATAGATAATACAGTAAACCTTTTGTTTGCTTTTACCTAATCCAAAAAAAAAACTAATAGTTATGAAGAATTATTGTAGAAAACTGATTCTAAATTAGCCTAATTGGTTGAAAATAAACGTGTTTTGGTTCACTGTAGGCCTAACCTAAAACTATGTTCAGTTTTTGATCCAAATCATCTGTTTTATATGTACTATGTAGCAACCAGTGTTTGAATTGAATTAAAATATAGTAAGCATTTTAGTTGAGTTTTGCTTTAGTTTGCTTTAAGTTGGTAAATCTAACTTAAAAATCTGGAAATTGGTTGACCGTGCAGGCCAACCCTAGAACTTCCCGCTTAGTTTGAATTTTAAACGCTTAAAATGAGTTTTTTTGTTAAAATACCAAAAAACGAAAATTTGTGAATTTTTAAACAACGATAACT
>JAGFPH010002889.1:71805-83648 GCA_018207615.1 Philaenus spumarius | reverse complement strand
AGGTTTATATTGATTGGTTGAGAAATCTGGAAGATATGTTAAAAAAATACCAAAAAACGAAAATTTGTGAATTTTTAAACAACGATAACTTTTGAATGCGTCGTTCGATTTTCATTTTTAAAAAAGCATTCTACGCAGTTTTTAAAGCACAAAAAGAAAATGTACAGGTTTATATTGATTGGTTGAGAAATCTGGAAGATATGTTAAAAAAATACCAAAAAATACCAAAAAACGAAAATTTGTGAATTTTTAAACAACGATAACTTTTGAATGCGTCGTCCGATTTTCATTTTCAAAAAAGCAGTCGACGCAGTTTTTTAAGCACAAAAAATGTATACATGGTTTTATTATGATTTTTTCGCACGCTTTAAAGTTATTTTTAAAAAACATAAAAATTACAAAAAAAATTTAGGTTATTTTTTTAAATTTCTTCGGATTGGCTCGATGGATTAACTCTCAAATCTAATCAGATCTAAGTTTTGATACACCCTTTCGAATGACATGTCGTAGAATTCAATCGGTTGATTCGTTTTTGAGAAACTGTACGACAAAAATTTATTTACACACATACATCCACACACACACACACACACACACACACACACACACCCACATACGTGGCCGGCACCCTTTCCGAGGACTTTACCTTCTCGTGGCTATCCGAGGACACAGGTTAAATATAACTTTTTAAATTTAGATTCCAGGAATATATTATCAGCTTAAATAAAGAAACAGAGTTCATACTAAACACACTTATTATTTCAATTATTTAAAGATTTTGTGTTTGCATCCGAGGACCATGAGATTTCAATATGCACACGAGGACAGTGTGTTTTGTTTACGAGGACATGTTAGTGTAAATGGTTATCCGAGGACCATTATTTTTCACGTGTTTACGAGGACAGTGTATTTAACTAGAAATTATTAATTCTGTTATACTATTTTTAAAACCCCCAATTTAGAGACAATAATTTAATATCGATGAATAGATCTTCCCATTTTATTATTGATTGTGTCAAGGCATTATGCGTCGCAGATTGCCGAATTAGTAATATCAGTGTTGTCGTGCGGCAAGTGTTATCAGTGCCTCGCCCCTACCTTCAAGGTCGTCAAGGGCCATTGTACCCTCCTTATTTGCACTTCCGGTCAATCCCTATTGTTCAACAGTTGTGTTGTCGCTCATTTTTTTCGCAGTTTGTTTTGTGGACTGATTTTTGCCATCCCCTTCCCATAATAGAGTACAGACTCTCTTAATCTCTTGCACGATCTGTTCAATCGCGGTACTGCTCACGTTATTTCTGAACTGAATTGCAGACGAACGGATTAGCCTAGGAGGAAGTGTAAATTTAGTGTATCTTTGATTTTTTAAATCTAAACATTTGTGTCATTGTTTAAGCGAATTTCCTCTATAGGGAAGAAGCTATTACCGTAGGTGGCATGGTAAGATCTAAGCCCATGACCATCGTTTTGAGTTTGCCAGATGCGAAAAACACAATTCGTTACAAATTGTACATATGTATATCTGTATTTGTGTGTGTGCCGTAGGCACAACAACTCTCGTAAAATAGGTCCGATCTTGATAAAATTTGGTACAATTGTGTAACGTAGCATCTAATTGGTTAAGTTTGAAACCCAGATAGATTGCACTACCGGCAGGGGGTTTTGCGGGGGTGTTTGTACCCCAAAAATGGGTTTTCTGACTTTTCATATGTAAAATGTTTAGAAATCAAATTTTAATTTGCTCCATAATTTCAAATATAAAAAATAAACAATTTGTGTTTTGATCTTAGCTCTATAACAATTGATTACTGAGATATTGAAAGTGCTAAACACAGTACGTTATCCTATGTTATTCTTATGGTAAATAAGTACAAATTTGATATCTTGCTTATGTTGAACATATACTTATGAAACTTGGTATGCTGGTTTATCTAGTTGAGATCTATTGATATTTGCATAAACATATCTATTTTTTCTGTCTCCATGTCAGCAAACCTACAGATTTAGTTTTAATGTTATTCTTAAGGTGAATAAGTAAAATTTTATAACATGCTGACTGATGAAAGTTGGTATGTGGCTTAATCTAGTTGTCGTCTATTGTATTTGCATAAATACCCGCATTTTTTTGGTTCCTGTGGCAGCAACCCTACGTACTCAATCCAAATGTTATCATTATGGAGAATAAGTAAAACATTATAAACATTTACTTATGAGCATGTACCGATGAAACTTGGTTTGTGGCTTTATCTAGTTACGTTGTATTATGAAATATGAAAAACAAAACACAATTCATTTTCCACCATGTCATCAAACCTGCATACTCAACTTTAATGTTGAGTACGTGAGCATACTCACAAGGGGAGGGTCTGTCTACACTGTCACCTCGACCAAGTAACATCGCGGTTACGCGCATTTCTATAAACATTTTGATTACTCGTATACTGTAGTGAATTTGTTGCCAAATATTTTGTTTTACGAGTTTTAAATATATAGTTTAACCCTCTAACTGCCAGACTACTATATGTAGTAGTCTCACAGTTGCAGACCATTCAATACAATAGTCTCACTTGTTCTGAATCTTTGACAACCTAAAAATCATCCAATCTAAATAAAGTAGGAACCGTTGGAAAGTAAATGTTTCAAACTTCAATTTTTGTATTTACAAATGTTTTCTAAAACGTTTACTTACATGTGTAATCATCGTATTAAGATTGTAGTTGTATTCACAGTTAACGGCACGTAAGAAAACGAACAGAAATAGCGCGCAACTTCGTTCTTTTCTAAGAATCATAAAATCCAGACAAACTTGTTTTAAATAGAATTTCTGGACACCATTAGATTCTTCAATATTTGCACTTTTTAAAACTGTCAACTAATCATTCGTCACTCTCATATTTTCTTAGATAGGAGTATTTCTAGAAACCCTTGAAATTAGACAGTTTTCTACCAATAAGTAAGCTATTTTTTAATTGACATAATTATGATGTAAAATCAGAGATATTTGTTTAAAGTTCTTTATATCGATGTAAAGAGGAAATTCTATACTCTCGATTGATATAAGTTAAACCTTATATTTAGTGTTAGGAGGCTATTAGATTTTGTTCATGAAATATAATCATTCTACAGTCAGCTAAAGCACCCAGAACTGGTTTGACCGTTAGAAAATACAATATTTTAGAATAGGACAAAATTTGAATCTTCTGTATGGGTTGCGTGAGTGAGAGTAAAGTATATATTCTTAATTCCATTTTCAAAATACTATACTGTATGTGTGCCTTTGTTAGTGGTCTTGTAGTAGAAACATTAAAACGGTTGTTTTGTGAAAAAAAATTGAAATTGATATATTATATTTTTATACACTTTTATTTACAACTAAATTACAAAACTTTTGTATATTTTGAAAAAAATTACAAACATTTAAGGTTTTTATGTAGACCTGAAGTTCGATTTTATTTTCTTCAATTGAACATTCTTTTAATTCCTGAGCTAATAACTTTTACAATTTACACCAATGAATTTTTTTTATACATATATTCTTTGGACTTTTTTTATAAAAAAGCTATGGAACCTTTTGGATTCGAATACAATTACTATTTTTTATAATTTTTAGGAAATATGCTTGCAAAATCTCCAAAATATTTAACATTGGCAGTTAGAGGGGTTAATTATTAATTTATTGAGTTTTTTATTTGTAGGTGTGTGCTATTATTACTAAACGTATTATTTAATAAATTAAAAGTGAGTGTAGAATTATTTTTAAAGATAAGCGGTATAATGAAGAATCATAGGAGTGGTATTCATAAAATTAAACGTAATTTGTTTTAATGATAAGGTTATCATTTATATTAAGAAGCAATTTTACGAAACTTTGATTTATAATCAGTTTGAAATTTAGAAACTGCCGTTTAAACACCACCAATAATACCCAAATATTTTTTGTCAGACTAATAGTTCACTTGAGCTTTGATTTAAACTTCTCCTCCCGATCTGGGATTCCCCACTCCTCTTCGCGTCTTACACTATCCAGGCTTCACGAAGAAACGCACGAGCTCTACCACTTATTTTTATTAACAAGTAAGTAAACAGTACGTAATGTGACATTTTTGCTGCTGTGGCAACACTTAACAATTACCACTGAATACACCGTATAAGGTACAGTTATTCATACCATGAAAGGAATAGGACAGGAATAGGAAAGGAATCTCACGGACGTGAATTTTGGTGGGGTGGCTACCGGTGACTACATATACCAGGAAAGGAACAGTAATGTATTCTGGCGATGCGCGCCGCTGACACTGACAGACCACTCCCGCCGCGCCGGCCGGCGTGGAGTCGTTTTTGTTTCCGCCCCATAGGCTACAAATAATTTTAAAAAATCATTGCAAATTCAAATGCATTAATTAGGAAAAAGAAGATTGTTAGAAAAATGATAAAAATGTAAAAAGTCAGCAACCTAATTTTCACATTTATGTATTGTCCTAAAAATGTGTATCAGGCTACTTTAGTTAAATGGCTTCTAACTTTTCTTTTATGTAATGACTCATTAACATTTTCGGCATTGTGGTGTAATCCAATTGTGAAATACTTCTTAAATGATGCTTTCATTGACATAATAATATGATTTTACTATGAATTATATTATAACTTTTACTATGAATTGTAGGTACCAAATATAGGTACAACAAATCGATATTTTACTATTTTATATTTGCTTATATATAATATGCAGCTTTCAATATTTTCCCGAAAACATTGCTAAATTACACCCTCCCCCCCTTTATTTTGAAAGTAATAGCCTACAAATTTGAAGACAAAAAAACAGTGCTGGCACACTCATAAACATGACAGGCTAAGTATATAGCAAAAGAAAGTATATTAGGTTTTCCACTACGTTGTATGCTTAGTATGTGTTGTGAGCAATCACATTTTACCTTTAAATAAAATATATTGACATTTTACCCACCAAAACAGTGATTTCGGCCCTAATGAGCGTATTTTTAAACGAATTTCAATAATATCTCAGAATTTGTTAGAACTTAGTAAATCTGTAGTAATAATATTGCACAGTGTGTGTTGTAGGTTTAAGGAGGGGCGAGAAAAATTGGTTTTAAATTTTACAAAAAAACAAAATTTTGTATAATTTTATACTTTTGTGAATTTTGTAGATTGATCATTATAGACGACTGATAGACAAATAATTTGATATTTTGTTTTTCTCTCTACGATGTTTCGTTGCCTTAATAATATAAGGCTCTAAAATATATTGACATTTTACCCGCCAAAACAGTTCTTTCCGCCTAATTTCAATAATATTTCAGAATTTGTTAGAACTTAGTAAATTTGTTTAATATTGTAAGCTTTCCAACAGTCTTTAAATGAGTGGCCTCCCCGTTAACCGATTAGTACCGAAATATCTGTGCAAATTCATGATTTTTTAGGCTTTTTAAGCTTAAATATATGAAATAAAAATGTAAGTATACCCATAGTTTTATTCAAATCTTCACTCTTAACATCATATCTATTTGTAAAACAATATACAGAAATTACTTAGAAAATCAATAATTTGTTTATTTATAGCTACGAAAGTCCTAATCGGTTACCATTTGGTCCCAGTAAAGTAAGCGAGGAATCAATGATGGCGAGTGGATTTCGCAGACTCATCCGGATGTTGATTAGTTTACTCAAAGTACGTTGCCTATGGAAATGACAGTCTTAACGATTTATGACTACAATTAGCGGCATGTCTGTGTTTTTAAGAAAACTAGAAGGTTTATCACTTTTCTATCTGTCAACCAAGTAACAACTGTGCTGCCACAAAATTTTTATCAGGAAAAAATATACAATTTTAGGTAAATAATGTTCATTTTGTTTCTTACACCAACAATTTAGATTTTCTTGAGGTCGTGTAATGATAAACTGATTTGTATAAATTAAGATTTGTTCTTCGTTATTTAAAACATTTAAAACCTCTAATACAATTTTTATTTCTGAGGAGGTCTCATATAGTTGTCAATGGTATTTAAAATATCCTTTTCGACAATCGTATTATATTAATTTTAGTTTAAATTAGGCTTCTTTTCTGCCTTTTTGGAAACATATTTTGTGTTTTTATAAACTAGGCTAATGGCTAAAATTATGTCCGCCCATCTTCGTCTAGTCTAGGGTGCTCGTCGGTCGTTTGTTAGTGGTCAGTTTTCCCGGGAACTGAGATTTGCTAATTGTATATTCATTGCATCACCATCACCAGTAAATGAGGGTAGTTGGCAGATTTTCTGTACTACGTGGGCATGCAGAACAATATTTTCCTCTAACCAAGCCGAGGAAGGGTTTTGATGGTAGCAATAATTAATTATATTAAAATATTTAATACATCACTTTTATTTTTCTAAAGATTTTCCAGCCAAGGGGCGCACCGGTGTTCCGGTGGGCCAGGCCAGGCCTGAAGGCCGTTATATACTAGCTAGTAGTCATATCTTAAAGTCTTAAAAGGTTTCTTGAACACCCAGGAAAACGGCTGCCCTAGTCTTTTAAACTGAACATGTAGTAATTAAATATTACACAAGGTGAATAAATAATATAATACCAATTTATTATACAGAAAAAAGTTATTGGAAAGTTTTGTAAAACTTATGGTAACATTTTTAGTTTACTTTGTAAGTTTGTTTAGTTCCCGTAACATGTGCAGTAATTGTCAAAAAAGTAAAAGTAAAATACTAAACTTAAAGTGATGTCCTCAGATACACCGTGTACAACGCACTCGAAACACGCTAACTAGGTGACATAGCTCGTTCCAGACGCACTATCGGTTATTTAGAGATTGAAGAAACTTGGCAGCAATGGATACAACTTGGCAATAATGGATACAACAGGAAGCAGGAAGAAGTAAATAGACGCATTCAGTCCTCAGATAATGCATACAAAATAATATTCATAACACACTTGTGTGTTTAAAAATGACGAACGGGCGACCTCGGATACTGCGAGAAAGGTGGTCGAACAAACACGGTGTGTTTTCGCCACGACTGCAGCGCGCCAAATGGTCAAACGCTGAACTACAGATTCGACGTAGGGAGGCATCTGAGGACATTAAAAGGAAATGGGTTTTTTGCATGAGGCAACCTGAAAAGGGAAGTTATAGAAGAATCTAATGAAATTTGTATCCGAGGACACTAAAAATGTCCTCGGATGCAAAAATGTCCTCGGATACACGGTGAAAACTCAACCCAATGTCCTCGTATACACCACCTGCCACACGCACACACACACACACACACACGGTCGGACACCTCGGCGGGAATAGTCAGAATGGCTTCCTGGGACCTCAAAACGTGGAGATTTAATGAAAACTCGACTTTCGAAAATCGGACCGAAATCAATAACTTCCCTTTATTGGTAGCGGGAAGTTAAAAAAGCTGTTGGCTTTCAAGAATAATAAACTGATTATAAATGCTAAATATAGTTGCTATGGTAATAAATGTAAACAAAAATGACGTGTTGTTAAGCTTTTTCATAAGAACAGCTGTTTTTGTGCGCTATGGTCTTGAGTTCATACAAAAGAGGCTGTTTAGTTTTTTCCAAACTTGAAACTTTTTCGGGAAACTTTTCAATTTTTTCTTTATATAAATAAACCTAGTTCGGACTATTACGAACATTTTAAAACAAAAAATAGCCAAATTGGTCCAGCCGTTCTCAAGTGATGCGCTTACAAAGGAACAGCAATTCATTTTTACTTTCTCCCCCCTATACATAGTATATGGAGAAAGTATTGATTTCGTCCAAATTTTCGAATTTTAATTTTTAGTGGAATTATCTGTTTTGGTGCTCCCTGAACCCCAAAAAATTGTTTAGTGGAATTATCTGTGTTGGTGCTCCCTAAACTCAAAAACATGTTTAGTGGAATTATTTGTTTTGGTGCTCCCTGAACCCAAAAAAGTGGTTTTTTGGTGACGTCTGCCCGAGTGTCTGTTAGGATGTGTACAGAGCTGGAGACCATACCAACGATTAGATTTTGATGACATTTGGTATGTAGGTGTAGTTCTGGAATATCTCCAGGCGTTACTTAAATTTTTTCAAATTTTTGATTTTTAAGGGGTTTTACCCCCTAAAAATGGCCAAAAACGAGAAAAATAAAAATTTCTCAAAAATGGCTTTAAAGATTTTGATAAAATTTGGCTTATTTGTATCCCTTAATGTACCCTACCATATGCAAAAAACCGTATCTTTATAAAAATTTCTCGTTTAGGTAAAAATAGTAATATCTGATTTTTGGGGGTTGTTTTTCAAAACCTTTTTTCGTGCACCTATACAGGCCTAATTGACGTGTTTGGTGCAAATTTGTTCGAAATCGATCGAATAGTTTTCTCTCTAGCTAATAACAATAATATTTATTAGTAAATCTCCTACTTTAATATCACGTCTCCTACAATAATTATGAAGTCACCATGAATCTGTTTAATAATTCAAATATGTTCGTGAGAAATTATGTGCCAGTTCCTGGTACCGTTTATTATTATATAGATTATTCGGCCATATGCCATTAATATTGTGTTGAAATCAATACGTGACTTTTCGGGAACTCCCGTTATCAAGTGACTAACAACTAAGTGAACATAAACCTAGAGGCCTATGTTAAAGAAAACAAGTAAAACTAAAATATTCCACTAACCTTAAACATCTACGTAGTACAAGTCGGAGCTGAAACTGAGAAGTCAAATAAACACAATATGACGAACCAGAAAATACAAACACACACACCTGACGGCAAAACGCGTTGATAGACCGGAATCAGAACAACCGATTGGCTATGCGTTATTGAAGTTTACATTAAAGTGTAGAGATCTTTTTAAACAATTGCTTTGAGGAAAAGGAGCTTTATTTGGACTTCGTATTCCTCACCAGGAATTGGTAAGGCTAAGTGAGACTTTGGTTTTAATATTGTAATGTACACAAGTGGTTCTACCAGCAATCCAAGTAGACTTATAAAAGGAATTTGATTGTCTAATGTTATGTTTTATTGAAGTAAAAACGTCTGTAGCGCAACGCGTCCAAAAATTTTGAAATCGGATTTTACCGTCACCCTCTACTATATATAGACATGTGCATATAGCAGAGTAAGTAGTTTAAGATTCATGTTTCTTTGGTATCCAAGTGAATGTAATATAATTAAGCTTAATTACTTACTTTATTTCCGTCACGTGACTTTCTTCTCTTTTTAATGACGTGTTTCGGAGATTTACTCCATCATCAGACACTTATCCCCCTTGCGAGGTCGTCAAACATTACACAAAAACACACAAACACAAACATTGAGTATATATTAAAATCTTTCTACGCGTGGGATGCATCCCGTATGTTGACCTTGGACCACCTGCTGTTAATTGCATGTACTGTATTATATTTATTTTCCGAAGAATATGAAATAACATCTCGGTTTCTAAAGGTTTAGTAAAGTTAACTAACTGTGTAATTAATTTAGCCTGTTTTGTTGCTTAAGCCAATGTTTTTGGATGGACTAGTAGAACTGCAACAGTGTCGTAGGCCATATTATATTAACCACCATAGTGTGTAAAAAGTAACGACGATAATTAATTATGACATAACTAGATAACCAACTTCCGCACTTGGATGACTCCACGGGTGCTCTTTAACTTTACAGCTGATATTGTCTGGGCTAACAGACATTACGCAACAACCGTTGGTAAGAAGAAAGAAGGCTCTGAAGTCGTTCATTAGTTCTTTTGAATCAAATTGAATCGGTTATTCTTAGAGCTGGGGGTTTTGAATTTATCCGATAAAGTCAATTTAGTTCGGTTCTCTAAATGAGTCAAAATCACGTATGAGTCAAATGAGGGTTTACGAAATAGGTACCATTTTTACTCCTGAGATATCGTGTAGGAAAAACGCGCGCGCACGCACATAAGCGTCACACACACATACATCTTTTTAAAAATAGTGTAGTGTTTGATTTTTAATTTCGGACGCACTACAATAACTTCCTATACTGGGAGGTTAAACCCCGTTCTGTAGTTTCAAGCTAAACGTGTGTGAGGGTATTCACATAGTTTGTGTTCCAAGTAGAGATGGTCATTCAATGTAGTTCTAATGTGGTGGGACTGAACGGGCATCAATACTTGAAACATTTTGTTAATTGAATGTCAAGCCAGGGATTGTCTAAGTAGGAAGTTTCCATTGTAGGCCTACTAGATGTCAGGACTGTCAACGGCATGTTGGCCTTCCTGCAACTTCTTCATCTAATTTAAGGCTATTCTTAACCCTGGGGGACACACCGAATGCTCAGTGTGTTTTTAATGAAATTGGTCCGTGTACAGTCGGTAATGTAGTGGTGCGGGGAGAAGCAGGGACGGACAGTCAATTCTGGACTGAATACACGAGTCTCAGCGTCCGCTAATCGCCCCACTTATTAGCGAATTTCCATAGGAAAAATGAACTATTGCAGTGGCCCTTATGGTAAGGCCCAAGGGCAGGAGTAGCAAATGAGCACCGATAATGGTCCCCAGAACACGTTTTGGGGTGTCATTAAAAATCATATATATATATATGTATGTAGGCGTATATATGTGTTCGCACTCTAGCGGCCGCATTTTAAGTCCGACTTGGTTCAAATTTGGTACACATGTTGGTTGTCTACGTCGCTTGGACGAGTTCGATAGCCAAAAAAATCAAACAATCGGAAGCACATTTTTTGACCGGAGGTAACTATTTTTTGAGATTTTTCCTACGAGAATGAATTTGTTTTTGAGTTTTTCTACAAATATAAATGTAGGATGTTGTTCTGCACATTTTGTTTTTTTACGCGACCTTATAGCTCGCTTGGTTCCCCCAAAATCGACCAAAATATAAAATACCATAGAAGTACTCGGTTCAAAGCCATGTGGTGGATTCTACCGTGGGGTTGGCGTGCGAAGCACGCAATGCATTGTGTATTGAAGATACTCCCAATCCGGGGGTTGGCGTGCGAAGCACGCAATGCTTTGTATATTGAAGATACTCCCAATATGCGAAATGGCGTGCGAACCATTTTGCAGCTATTCAGCACTGTCGTGCATAGACCTATTTCACAAATTGTTGGTTGAAACCCTAAAACATAGGCCTATAAACTTAATTTTGGAAATTTGCTCAGCTCACGTCAGCGGTGCAGCTGCGTGGTCGAATTATTGTTCTCCTACTCTGAGCACCATCCGATACTAAAGAACGAATTGCTAGAGTGAATGCACTGGACGAGTTTGTAGGTTGGCTAGTAGTGGTGCCACAGCCGAGCCGGCTTGAATCGTTAGCAGCAAGATCGTTGAAACATGCATTAGACCGGCCATACAACTAACGATTTATCTACGATCTAACTGGTTCAGTGAAATCGTACGATGAATCGAAGTGTGTATTCCAACTAAATCGGCCGATTTTCTCGACTGCGCAAGCCATCGAATCGGATTGAAAAATAAATTCCGATCAACGCGCAGTTTTGCTTATCGTAGCGGTGCGCACCTTTCGATAGCTGCACCAATGTCAGCCAGATCAAAAGTCAGTTTTCGTTTGTAATTGATTCTGACTAGACGCATACTTCGTTTTTTTCAAAGCTTAATTGTAAATTTGATGTATTTCGAATTGTGGAAATGGCAATGCGAAAGCGCAATCAACATACTAAAGAGTTTATCTATCTGTATATATAAAAGCCAAAACCCACTGACTCACTGACTCATTGACTCACTGACTCACTCATCACGATTTCTCAAAAACTACCGAACGGATTGCAATGAAATTTGGTATATAGCTTCCTCTAGGGCCATAGGTGCTCACTAAGAAAGGGTTTGAAAAATTCGAAATTTTAG
>JAGFPH010002889.1:59780-70936 GCA_018207615.1 Philaenus spumarius | reverse complement strand
GGTGTTTGGGGGGGGGGGTCAAAGTTACTAAAATTATAATTTCAGATCTTTTATTATTATGACAATAGTGCTTTTATTATTTAAGATCTATATATATAAAATCCAAATACCACTCACTGACTGAACACTTAAAAAGAATACAATTACGTTAAAAAGACTGAAAATACCAACCACCACGTACAACGCCGTACGGGTCAGCTAGTATAAATATATAAGCCAAATACCACTCACTCACTGACTCATCATGAAATCTCAAAAACTACTGAACGGATTGGAACGAAATTTGGTATGTAGCTTCCTCTAGAGCCATAGGTGCTCACTAAGAAATGTTTTAAAAAAAATCGAAATCTTAGGGGGCTTTGGGGGGGGGGGGGTCAAAGTTACTAAATCACTATTTCTCCAAAACTACCAAACGGATTGGAACAATATTTGGTATGTAGCTTCCTCTAGGGCCATAAGTGCTAACTAAGAAAGGTTTTTAAAAATTCGAAATCTTAGGGGGGGGGGTCAAAGTTACTAAATCATGATTTCTCCAAAACTACCAAACGGATTGGAACGAAATTTGGGATGAGCTTCCTCTAAGGCCATAGGTGCTAACTAAGAAAGTATTTTAAAAAATTATAAATTTTATGGAGGTTTGGGGGGGGGATCAAAGTTATTAAATCACGATTTCTTCAAACTATCGAACGGATTGGAATGAAATTTGGTATGTAGCTTCCTCTAGGGCCATAAGTGTTCACTAAAAAAGGGTTTTAAAAAATTCGAAATCTTAGGGGTGTTTGGGGTTAAAAGTTACTAAATCACGATTTCTCCAAAACTGCCAAACGGATTTTCTAAAAAACGATATGGCGAAAACGTTTTTCTAATACTAATCGTGCTAAAGGACATAGGGAGTCTGTCAAAAGATACAGTGCAAAAATTCCCGCCATAAATCGCGAGGCTGTCAAAAGATACAATAAAAAAATCCTGCCGTGCATCGTGAGGCTTCCAAAAAATACAGTCAACAAAATCCCCAGGGCAAAATGGCTGCCGTTCAAAAATACAGTTCTGAAAGATGTCACATGGATGCTTCCATGGTCTGAAAAATCAATGTCAGGGTTTCACTACAACTGCAACAGCGATTATCACAAAGACAAAACAGTTGAACTCGGTTCTATGACGACATGTAAATGGTGTACAGCTATGAAGTGGTATAAATGACATGGTTTAGAACCTACGATTCATGTCCTTATGACACACAAAATTATCATCATTTGTCGTATTTATTTCACCAAAATAATTACGCAATAGCGAAGCATTGCCGGGTCAGCTAGTTGACTTATACAAATCATTACCTTGCCTATGACGGGTGAAAGGCAAGGGGTCGTGACCGTTCATTGAAAGATGCGGAAACATTGCAACAAGCAATCTGTAATTAAAAAAATAATAATATGAGAACCATCATTTAAGTTTTCCTTCCTTTTTTACGATTAATGACAACTACTAAATCGATTATCGTCGGCTGTGGATGTCATGGCTGGACTGAAGGGATCGTTCGTGGACAATCGGAGCGTTAGATCGAAACACGTACGAGCGTAGAGCTGTGTAGATTTCATTAGGTGGATATACACGGAACAATTAATAGCCGTGATAAATTGCACCAAATAAGCGTTAGATAAATTGCTAAGAACAATCTATCAGTTAAATCTTTTATCATCCATTAAGGTAAAGTTTTATTGTTCTGGTCAAATTAATCGGTCTAATTTATTTGTAAGTGTGTGTTGTTTGGAAAGATTATCGGGTCGAATGTAATCAATTTATTTGTGATCGGTCATCTTTCGCCATTTAAAAAAAATATGACCGATTAAACGATGCAATTGAAGAGGTACGATACGAAGTTTTAGCATTTAGTATTGAAGATATTTTGACGAATTTATCTGCAGATAAATCGTCGTGTTTACGTCAAACGACAAAAACTACCGTATCGCTTCAAATTATTCCCGTGGATTTATCGCACAACTTTATTAATTTCTGCAGTCCTCCAACGAAAAGTTTTATCTGTACAATTTTGCAGATCTAATGATAAATTCCTCAAATCGGTCGATAAATTAAATTGTTCCGTGTATATCCACCTATCCAGTGTCGTACGATAAATCGTTAGGTGAATTGCCGGCCTTCGTAATCTCGTGTTTCGGATTCTATTTATAAATGAATAATCATTGAAATAACTTTAAATTATTAAGAGGCTTTGTATTTTTACTTTCTCCCCCCCACCCCCTATACGTAGTATATGGAGAAAGTATTGTTTTCGTCCAACTATTTGAATTTGAATTTTTTAGTGGAATTATCTGTGTTGGTGCTCCCTGAACCCAAAAATATTTTTAGTGGAATTATTTGTTTTGGCGCTCCCTGAACCCAAAAAAGTGTTTTTTTGTGATGTCTGTCCGTGTATTGTGTGTCTGTTAGGATGTGTACAGAGCTGGAGACCATACCAACGATCCGATTTTGATGAAATTTGGTATGTAGGTGTAGTTCTAGAATATCTCCAGGCGTTTTTTTCATTTTTTCAAATTTTATGATTTTTAATGGGTTTTACCCCCCAAAAATGGCATAAAAACAAGGGCTTATTTGTAGCTCTAATGTACCCTACCATATGTAAAAAACAGAATCTTTCTAAAAATTCTCGTTTAGCTAATAATAATAATAATATATTTTTGAGGTTTTTTTGGCCGAAAAAGGGGTTTTTTCAAAATGTTTCAAAACCTTTTTTCGTGCATCTTTACAGGCCTAATTGACGAGTTTGGTGCAAATTTGTTCGAAATCGATCAAATAGTTTTCTCTCTAGCTAGTAATAATAATAATATTTATTAGTTAATCTCCTACTTTAATATCACCTCTTCTACCCCACCTACAATTATGAAGTCACAGTGAATCTGTTTAATAATATAAATATGTTTGTCACAACGTATGTGCCAGTTCCTGGTAGCGTTTATTTAATAGTGATCTTAAAATATGGAAATTTTTGTTTGCAAACCTCCCAAAAAAGGCATTAAAAATAAAAAATGTTTACTTACTTAAATCTTTTATTAAAAGGAGTTACCTTCGATTTCTTTCAATTATGAGGTATAAGACAAAAGCACATAGTCTTTAAGAACAATTTAAGTTGATTAACAACTTTTTAAGTTGAAAAACGACGTCCAGCTAATACAAAGTGTATCTTTTACACAAGATGAAAACATCTCTTATTTGTTGATGCCCATTTATTGTCAGTATGCATTCAGTTTTGGTGTTATATTTATGATAAAGAAGTTTTAAATTGTAATGTGTTATTTTAAATTTACAGACGGACAATTTGTATTTCTTGGTAGTTTAACAAAGTTTATCATTACCACAGGTAACATATGTTCCGTTATTTCCTCTGTGCTATTATTTAGGCTACTTATTTGCATTGCTATTATTAATTAATCTAAGATACTTAAGAACATAACTGTTCTACCTAAGCAAGGAGTTTTCGTATTGAGCAGGGATAATTTAAGCGTTAGGAAAATGCCGCCATCTCCACTGATAACTAACAATACTAAGTAACAATCAGTGAATGTATTATCTGTCAAAAACAGCTGTTTAATGTTACTAAGCACTAATTGTTCCACACACAATTCAATGACTCATTTGTGTTGAGTATTACCAGTTGAGATCTGTGACATAACGTTTTGAAAGATAGGAAGTAAATAGAGCCTGTTCCTTTTTTAGAGTTCCATATATTTAAGGGTCTGCTGTAGTGGCGGCCATCTTGGATTTTTATCCCATAAGAGCAATGTTAAATTTCAAACCATTTATTTCGTTTATTTTTTATCATATAATTGTTTGCAAGGTCTCATTTTAAGCACAATTACAATACGCATCCGTTTTGCATTTTAGATTTTTTTTTAATGCTTTTCTTTTGTTATGTAATTGACATTTTGTAAGTACAAAGTTTGAATTTTTTTCCTAACACAATAAAAAGTTAATAATGAAAAGTAATGTGCAAGCCTGATCCGAAATTTTATTTAAAAAAATTTTTTTTTTCTGCACTTAATTACAAAAGATGGATTTATAAAATGGTTTGAAATGAGGCAATGTCAAAGCGCTCAGCTGCAAGAAATTGCACTGTTTAGATACAATTGTAGAGAGAAGCGCTTGCGTTTCTGGTTGCTTTCTCGTTTACTGGAGCAGACCCTTAAAAAAGAAAAACCTGAACCCTCATATGATCAGCGCAGCTCGACACGCAACCCGGTCGCAGTTTGAGTTCATGTAACGCATGCGCAGCTTGAATTTTCCCGATAGAATTCGCCGTAGTAAGTTCGTTAGATAAATGCAAACACGCCACGCTGTGTAGAAACCGAGAACATGATACCGTATGTTATTATTGCTTTCATTTGCAATATATGTTATTAGAGTAGGTCTTCCTGTCCTGGGGAAAGTCGGGAGCTTCCTGTCGGTTGCATTCCGTGTGTTTGCTCACTAATTGGGATGATTATTGCATTTGTTGGATCTGTGCACAGTATAAAACAGCTGTTGTGTAAAATCATATGGTGGTAGTTATTTCAGACGTACAACGTTATGGAACGTCTTGTCAAATTTTTGTTTAGTTGGGGGGGGGGGGGGATTTTACTTAAAAATTCGTTTAGGTGAAACTTTTGACGTATTAAGCATTGCCTTCACGGGGATGTAGGGTTTGTTTTATCATTTATTAAGCGGAATTGAGCTGTGAAAAAATTATATCTCTTAAAATACGCCGTAGCTGTAATCGTTTCGTCAAAACTGTAACTGCCTTTTTTAGAACAATCATTATAATATTTATCTCTATGTGGTCACTGACTGACTGACTCACTAGCATATTAAAATACAACTGCAATAACCTATTTAACAGTAATCAAATAAAACATTCAAAACCGATTAAATACAGTGCACCAACATTGAGAGGCCTTCCAAAAACACAAAAAACTGACTTACCAATCAGACCCATATAGTTAACTTCTAACCAGCACTGGCGTATAATTTGGCAAAAACACCTGAAAAGATTATAAACAAGTAAGATATCTTCACAATAGCCGTAGCTCAGTAATAGTTTGAAACTCATCGACAATATACCTAAAGGATATTAGTATAAAACATAGTTACACTTTGGCATCTTTTGGTATCGTGAACCTGTATACGAACATACAAGTGAAAGGAATCATCGAAATCATTGAAGTTAATCTGTCAGTACTCTGACCTCAATATTGGCGCTATCGGTATTAATAAATTTAGTGAAATTAACCTGCACCCAGAACAATTTTCAACTAACGAAAATTTATACTCCAAGGAAAATGTACTGGCAACAGGTATAACAATTCACGCCACTTCTAACCATCCGCATACCCATAAGCTCGTAGCATTTCACAGTACATTATCTCAGGAAAACTTTAATAAACTACTTAAAATTATTAAAAAAATAGCTGCTTCTATTGGCTACCAACCAAAGACAAATTAATAGATAGACTCCTTATTAAGCATTTTCATCCAAAACTTAAAACTCCAAACAATAAAAACCAAATTAAATGTTACCGTCGAATACGGTAATAAACCCGAATGACATTAAAAAAACTATTCAAACTCGGTATTGTGCCAGCTTATAGAACTCCTAATAAAATAACCTAAGAAAAGCGCTGGGCAGAAACAAATTGTTAAGGGTCTTCTCCAGTAAACGAGAAAGCAACCGGAAGCGCAAGCGCTTCTCACTATATCCCTATAAAAATCGGACCACCCAAAACAAAATGGCGGCCCTAAACGTGTTGAAATAAATCGACATAAAGTTGGTAATATCTCGAAAAGGAAGAGTTTTTAGACAAAATTTCAAGAGACAAAAATGTTTATTTCAAAGTGCTTGAAATAAATTGCTTCCAAATCGATTTCGTAAATTTTATTTTCTTTATGTCATTTTCCTAGTCTTAAATATACCTTTAAAATGAGGTATCATTTGAGTTGCCCCCAAAATCCCCCGTTTTTGGGAGACACTCAAAATTTCCGATAACGTCAAAAGATACTTTGGATTAAGTTAGTATCGCTCCCGAAAAGATATTTTTGTTTGTTTTAACAACCAAAACAATTAAAGGGGGACGGACGGACTTTTTTTACACACAGATCTTTTATCTACTGAGTCACTCAGTGACTCACTCATCACAATTTCTCAAAAACTACCGAACGGATTGGAATGCAATTTGGTATGTAGCTTCCTCTAGGGCCATAGGTGCTCACTAAGAAAGGCTATGGAAAATTTCGAAATTTTAGGAGGGGTTTGGGGGATCAAAGTTACTAAAATCATAATTTAAGATCTTTTATTATTATGACAATAGTGCTTTTATTATTTAAGATCTATATATATATAAGCCAAATACCACTCACTGACTGAACACTTAAAAAGAATACAATTACGTTAAAAAGACTGAAAATACCAACCACCACGGGCAACGCCGTACGGGTCAGCTAGTTATATATATAGATATGTTTATATTTAAAAAGTTCCTCCGATGCTTCTCGCAATAGATTCATTAAAGCACGCAAATTTGCAATTACCTATGGTTTCGTTTAAAGCACTGCCTAACCTTCTGCTGGTTTTACTTTCTCAATGAAACTGTTATTTTGCCACTTGATTGCGCAGGTCAAACGAAAAACACATTTTCGCTTTCACAGCTGTCTAGCTCGACATGTTTAGCCGTCCATGAAATTGTAGGCTACTCGTTACTGTGGTTCATGGACTGAAGATCTACCTAATTGTATTAGAATACGCGAACTGACATGATAAAACTGAAGTAATAATATATTGTGTATTATTAAGTATCTGGTTGACTAGCTTTGCTTATTCGTTTGTAAATAAATTGTATAAATCTCTATACAGTGTGCGAGTCAAAAGTATGGATACACCCTGTTAAATTTTAAATGTATAAAGGTAGAAAAATTAAGCTCAGGACACCTTTCTGGGAAATAAAAGTGAAGTTTTAGTCACTATTACAACTTTCCCCAAAATGGGATTTTTGAGGGGCAGCTCAAAATTTGTAAATGTAAAGACCCTCATTTGTTAGTGACACCTCATTTTAAAGGTCTTGATTAAAGATGTACAGTGGAAACTAAAGCTTTCTATCTCAACGAAGTGCAAAATGGCAGCCCATTGAAATTTTCAGAACCTGGTTCTAATACTTAGAAAAATTTACTGCTAATTGAAAACAATGAATTTGTGAAACAGATAAAATCAACAGCTAATTAAAAAAACTTCTTTTTATAATGTACTAGCTGACCCGTACGGCGTTGCCCGTGGTGGTTGGTATTTATAGTCTTTTTAACGTAATTGTATTCTTTTTAAGTATTCAGTCAGTGAGTGGTATTTGGCTTGTATATACAAAATTAGATCTTAAATAATAAAAGCACTATTGTCATAATAATAAAAGATCTGAAATTATGATTTTAGTAACTTTGATCCCCCCAAACTCCTCCTAAAATTTCGAAATTTTTCATACCCTTTCTT
This sequence comes from Philaenus spumarius, assembly GCA_018207615.1. Taxonomy (NCBI): domain Eukaryota; kingdom Metazoa; phylum Arthropoda; class Insecta; order Hemiptera; family Aphrophoridae; genus Philaenus; species Philaenus spumarius. The sequence goes on along the minus strand of JAGFPH010002889.1, from coordinate 63,417 downwards.
AGTGAGTACCTATGGCCCTAGAGGAAGCTACATACCAAATTTCATTCCAATCCGTTTGGTAGTTTTGAAGAAATCGTGATTTAATAACTTCGATCACCCCCAACCCCGCTAAAATTTCGAATTTGTTCAAACCCTTTCTTAGTGAGCACCTATGGCCCTAGAAGAAGCTACATACCAAATTTCATTCTAATCCGTTCGGTAGTTTTGAAGAAATCGTGATTTAATAACTTTGACACCCCCAACCCCGCTAAAATTTCGAATTTTTTCAAACCCTTTCTTAGCGAGCGCCTATGGCCCTAGAGGAAGCTACAAACCAAATTTCATTCCAATCTGTTTGGTAATTTTGGAGAAATCGTGATTTAGTCATTTTTACCCCCCAAACTCCCCTAAAATTTCCAATTTTTTAAAACCCTTTTTTAGTGAACACTTATGGCCCGAGAGGAAGCTACATACCTAATTTCATTGCAATCCGTTCGGTAGTTTTGAAGAAATCGTTTTTTAATAACTTTGATCCCCCAAACCAACCCTAAAATTTCGAATTTTTTCAAACCCTTTCTTAGTGAGCACCTGGTATTTCGCTTTTATATATATATAGATTAATAATTTGTATTACAATCGCACTGAACAATAAAACGGCTTATAACTCTGTCCTCTCTGGTTGTAGGGGGCAGCTTTGCCAAATTGAGTTTGTCTGCTGTTCATGAATTTGGAATAGAGAGAGAACTGTGGGTGTCAGCGACGACAGAATTAAATAGACTGGTCATGCCACAAGTTCTGTACATTGTGGGAATTGAAGCTAGGTCGGCCATCTTGTGTGAGGATAGAAACGTAGAGCGGGCCTAGAGAGGAGTGAAATTTTCAGTCGCCCTATTCATTTACACCGTGGTTTCAATAGCTGAAAATGCTCGAAAATCTTTGATATTGACAAACTTACAGTTTAATAGTGTGGGACGCTAATGTTGTGTTCACAATTGAAAATAAAACTGGTTTGGCGCTTTAAAAATCGAATAAAGTCCAAACTTTTTTTGTACTTTTTAATTCGATACATGAAAAAGTTGCATTGCAAGAAACATTTTTGTGTTTAGGGCAGGTGCATCATGCAAGCGAGAGAAATGTAGCTGAAAAACTATATTTTCCGAAAAGTATTTTTTGAAAAAATTAGCTATTGTAGTTTCTATCATTCAACAGTTAGAACACGAGCTTAGTTTCGCGGGTAATGTGGCAAAATGTACGGGCGGCTTGTATCCGCCATATTGTGTGAGTATTTGACTCTAAAACTGGCTTCACTCTTGCGTTTGACTTATCCAGTCTATTTCATTCTGTGGTCGCCGGTGGGTTTAGCCATTGTCCCCATCTTACAAAACTCATCCGCCCCTGATTTCTTTTAAAAAGCGGCATTTGGGTTCCTGAACGACAATCAAATGACTCCAATATTTTAAAATCGGCCCAGTAGAACTCTAAAAATAGGCTAAGTAAATGTAAACAGATTATAGTAGGCCCAATACGCTGATATTGTCACGGAAATTACTTGTATTTGGGTAGGATGGTAGGGGTACTTGAATCCTGACGCATGCACAGTACGGCTAAAGTTTTGTGTGAATGACAGGAATATTTTGTGTTATAGATATATTTATATGTATAAGATTTTTGGGGAAGCCTGTGTTCAATTTCTCTTCTGCTGTACAAACAAATTTGGAATGAACAAATGGTTTTACAGGATTTTAAACGATTAAAAGTTATATAGGTTGACATTTTCAGCTTTGTACAGTTTAATAACATTGTACTTCCCGCAACAATACCACTAAACATTTGACACTTTCGAATCCAATTTCTATAGTTAACACGACAGTCGCTTTCCAAATTCCTGGCAGACTAACCTTGACCGAATAATAGAATAAACTATGCACAAACTTTGTGTAAACCTAACGTCCTTCGGTTAGGCTTCCCCCTAAACTAATTGGGCGAATTCTGTCTTTAACGACTGCATTTTCTAGTCGGTCTCTTATTGAGAGTGTGAGGTCTTCCTGTAGTCTTAATTATTAAGGGTCGGCTCTAGCTGTCGGCCATGTTGGTTGACACTCCATAAGACCAATGTTAAATTAAAATCCATATTTTTCCTTTATTTTTGATCGGATAATTATGAACGATATGTCATTTTAAAGCTATGGCCAATACGCATGCAAATGGCTTTTCCATAATTAAGAAAAACGTTTTGGTTGATATTTATTAACAATTTAAAAAATTGATTTTTAATATTTTTTTATGTTGTCACTATTAGTTATAGCGAAAAAGTACCAAGCCATTTGCTTGAAGAATTTCGTCCCCAAGAGTTTGGTATTTTTTTGAAAACGCTATTTGAACAATTGCGGGTTTTTAATGGATTTAGGCTGAGCAATGTCCGTGTAACCTACCGCCGCTATAGGGTGACTTTAAATATTTTTTTACGATGTAACTATTAATTATAGCGAAAAATTATCAAGCCATTCGGATGAAGAATTTTGTCCCCAAGAGTTTGGTATTTTTTAAAAAACGCTAATTGAACAATTTCGGGTTTTAAATGGATTTAGGATGAGCAATGTCCGCGTAACCTACCGCCGCTACGCTGGAGTCGCAGGTTGCTTTTTGTTTTACTAGAGCCGACGCTTAAGAGGTTTTACAGATAGCGAGATTACATGTGGTCAGGCCCCGATTTTCATACGAGCCAACTGGGCATTTGAGTTTTTGAGTGGTGGGAGAAGTTAAGGTACGAATAATAAAACAAACAAATTTTAGGGACTAAAAAAATATATTTTTAATGTACAGTAATGATTTGATTTTAAGAACAGAAAGACACGTGCTATATAGCCGGGCTTGCCGTAAGAGAAACACATGACTTGTTGCACGTCAGTTAGACCTCATTTGTAAGGTGATGGGGTTGATGGCCGGTGTAGGCTACTATTTTTAAGGGTGTTGTCGCTACATAAATTTACAAGGGAACTTATAAGTATGCGATTAACAGACGCTGATACTTGCGTTTTCAGTCCAGCATTGTCTGTCCGTCTCCGCTTCGCCGCACGCCACTACAAGGTCACTGAATGCACCAGGACCAATTTTATTAAAACACTTTACACTGTGGGGGGAGTTTTTCCCACGACGAAGGAGAGGCTTAATATAAGTAATTAATTTTTTTACCACATTTAAACCTGTCTTATTCCTGCGGAGTTTCGCCATAAAAAAGAATTCAGTACGGGAAAAGGCATAGTATCCATTTGTCACAAAATCCATTCCGTCATACAACTTCAACTTTCAAAACATAAATATAACTTTATAATCTCGGTCACAGAACATTTGAGTGTGTTTTTGACCTTAGTTTTGAGTCAAAATGTACGCCAAGAAGTTTGACAGATCAATTCTCTACCCTGGCAAAACCAAAGTGTTTTACTTTCTCACTATACTATAGTATAGAGAAATTATAGTGATCGCAAAAAAAAATCGATTTTGAGATTTTTGTGGAAATATCCGTTTTGGGACCCCCTGAGTCCAAAAAAGTGGTTTTTACAAAATGTCTTTCTGTATGTTTGTATGTCTGTATGTATACAAAGCTAGAGCGAAAACTATTCGATCTATTCGAAGTTTTTGAAAATTTTTGACAAACACC
>JAGFPH010002889.1:41519-59680 GCA_018207615.1 Philaenus spumarius | reverse complement strand
CACTTTTTGGCTAAAAAATCCCTAAAAAAATCAGTTATTATTTTTTTATAAAAAAGCGGCTTTAACGATTTTGATAAAATTTGGCTTATTTGTAGCCTTTAATGTACCCTACCATATGCAAAAAAACCTCATCTGTCTAAAAATTCTCGTTTAGCTAATAATAAATTATTTTTGGGAGTTGTTTTTAAAAAAATTTCAAAACCTTTTTCGTGCATCTATACAGGCCTAATAGACGTGTTTTGTGCAAATTTGTTCGAAATCGATCGAATAGTTTTCTCTCTATCTAATAATATTTATTAGTTAATCTCCTACTTTAATATCACCTCTCCTACCCCACCTACAATTATGAAGTCACAGTGAATTTGTTTAGTAATTTAAATATGTTTGTGAGAAAGTATGTGCCAGTTCCTGGTATCGTTTATTTTTAGCGAATTTCCATAGGAAAAATGAGCTATTGCAGCGGCCCTTATGGTGAGACCCAAGGTCGGGAGTAGCAAATGAGCACCGATCATGGTCCCCAGAACACGTTTTGGGGTGTAAAAAAAATTCATATATATATGTATATATGTGTTCGCACTCTAGCGGCCGCATTTTAAGTCCGATTTGGTCCAAATTTGGTACACGTGTTGGTAGTCTGTGTTACTCGGACGAGTTCGTTAGCCAAAAAAATCCAACAACCGGAAGTACGTTTTTTGACCGGAAGTAACTATTTTTTGAGATTTTGACTAGGAGTATGAGAATGTTTTACAGTTTTTTCTGAAAATGTAAATGTAGGATGTTATTCTGCACATTTTGTTTTTTTACGCAACCTTATAGCTCATTTGGTTCCCCCAAAATCGATCAAAACTTAAAATACCATAAAAGTACCCGGTTCAAAGCCATGTGGTGGATTTTACCGTGGCGTTGGCGTGCGAAGCACGCAATGCATTGTGTATTGAAGATACTCCCAATACGGGGGTTGGCGTGCGAAGCACGCAATGCTTTCAGTGTTAAAGAAACTCCCAATTTTCGGAATGGCGTGCGAAGCACGCAATGCTTTGAATATTGAAGACACTCCCAATATGCGGATTGGCGTGCGAAGCATTTTGCAGCTATTCAGCACCGTCGTGAGTAGACTTATTTCCAAAATTGTTTATTGAAGCCCTAAAACATAGGCCTATAAATTTAATTTTGGAAATTTGCTCAACTCACGTCAGCGGTCCAGCTGCGTGGTCGAATTATTTCTGTTTTTCCACTGTTCACAATGAGTTTGTTAGTTTAACCAGAGATTAGATTTCTCAAGAGCATTTGTGTGTGCTTCATTCACAACTTTGATATATTATCTTTATCACTAAAAGTATGTACTTTAAGATTTAATCGGTTGTTTCATATTTCTTACAACAAAAACATAGGTTATGTTTACTCCGTTACTCAATGGTAGTTTTAAAAGTTTTATCTAGTCTATTTAATTTCATCATTGTAAAATAGTTTGTTCTCCATTCTCTTAAGACTCGGCAGACCAACCGTTACGGTAAACACGTAACAAGACTACTGGAGTAATAATTATCAGAAAACTATTTTGAATATGCTATTTTTTTTTAACGTTAGGACAGTCCGTTTGTGGATATCATTTAGTTGTTTTTTTTTAATTTCTTTTAAGTAAATTTTCTTCTTTGACTTAACTCAAAATCAAAATTTTCGATTTTTTCCTGTTCAATAATGCAAATATCAAAAATGTAAAAAGCTCACCACATTCGAAGTTGAATTACCTTTTAAATAAAACAAATATCAATCAATTTTGATAATTTACGACGAACGATCTGCTTTATTGTGGACGCATGTACGCGCCGAATTTGTGTTCCTACTCGAGTGTGATCATCACATCGACTTATTGCTCGCAGAAGAGTACTAGAAAAATAATATATCCCTTAATTTTGAATGTGTGCGAGAAAGCTCTGTTTAATAACACATACATTATCACGCATGCGCATTTCAGTACGTTTACAGTCAGGGTTACGTCTGTATAACCTCTATTTCCCGTCTCTATGAAGCTGAAGCTGCTCTATGTTTGCTAGCGGAAGAATGAAACGCGCACAAACTCAATGATAGTATTGTACAGCTCTGCCGTTTGGAGAGCTGCGGTCAACTCAGAAATAGTTTTTCTCTCCTGCCAACCTTAATTAACGAGTGTAAAATGCGATAGTAAAGATAAAATTTGAAAAAATCTCTATAGAATAAAACCTTTGTAGCTTTTCGCACAGAATAACATCTTGGACACTGTGAGCCCATTGCCATGATAAGAAGTGTAAAATTTGTAAATTAACACACACTAACGCAGTGTGAAAGTTTTATACATCTGAGAAGTGATAGAATAAAACTTGAATACAGAATCTCACAACTAATACGCTTATTTAACTCGAACGCGTTTCAACGACAAAGTCGCCATCTTCTGTGATGCACGAGCAACAGTAATCAAACTATAACTAACCTAATAATGTTTCATGAACTATATCTATACAAGACTAAAATGGCCATGGCTTAAGACTGCGTTACATTAGTAAAGGTACAATTACACAGACAGCGACGCGACGCGATGCGATACGACGCGAAGCAATTCGACTAGGCGTGACATCCAAACACATAGAGGGCGACGCGGAGCGACTTGGAACTACAACCAACAGGAACAGAGTAGCCAGTTTGCACAATAGCGCTGTCTAAAGTAGACCGTACCGTACTTCTGTGTGATAACCCCTTATTTAAATTAAATACTTTGCATTGGGGTGTTAAGAGGGAATGGATAAATGATTTAAGTCAATCAAGGGAGGGAAGTTTACGGAGAGTATCACAATTTATTTCCCGTATTAAGGAAGAACGAAACTTTTGTACATTTGAAAAAAATACAAAAAATGTTTACTACTTTTTATGCAGGCCTAAAGTTGAACTTTTACCTTTCGCAACTGAACATTGTTTGTTTCTTGAGCTAATAACTTTGTAAATTTTACATTTATCATTTTTTTCTTGGCATATACAAATTTTTTGACCCTTTCTCTACAAAAAAGCTAAGGAACACTTTCAGATTGGGGTTCATTTACTATTTGTGGCGAATTTTCGAAAAAATGCTTGCAAACGCCAAAAAATCAATTTTCGTTAAGAAAAATTAAACTTATTTGTACTTGATAGATCCGCAGCTACATCTTGTCTACAACTCCTCTGTTCCTGTGATGTATGTGTTTTGATTCCCAAATCGGTTGTCTTGAAAACACCTCATTTATTAACAACTCACCATCCATCTCGGCTACTGAACATACACTACTACAGATAGTGCCAAGTAGCGTGAAGCGTCACTTGAGCATGCGCTATAACTCTTACCCTCTCCTACTCGACTGTGAGTCTTCAGTACAGTCACCACCAAAAAGTGTTGATATATAATCAACAAGACTACATATCAGACATGAATAAGGTAGGGCAGGCGACTCTGACTGTCCTCCGCCGCGAGAGGGGAAATGTGGTGGGAGCCGGCGGAGGAGACTTGCACACTCCCCTCTTTGCGCTCCATCCTAATTGGCGCTATCTGTATCGTGCTATCGCTTCTAGTCGCTTGAAAAAATCGAACTAATTTGTATCAGAGGTTGTCGCGCCTCTTCGCGTCACGTCGCATCGCGTCGAGTCGCGCACTGTGTGTTTTATGCCATATGTTAATACGTGTTTGATATTATCGCGTAGCGCCGCGTCCCATCGCATCGCATCGCTGCCTGTGTATTTGTACCTTAAGGCGTTAATAAATGCCTAGTGTTAGTAAATTAACTATACATAACTAAACAAATTACGAGACTAATACTAATCTCAAACAATAAATTATTTTTGTTTGCCTGAATATAGAATTTTGTATGGGTCCTAATTCATTATTTACAATTATTTTACGAAATTTGTTAATACAAAGTTTCTCAAGCATCTATTATGTTAAGTTTTGTTACATTTTTCAATACAGTTTTCCATTTTAAACTCATTGTTTTCATCTAACAATGCTTACCCATAGCAGATTTATTTTACCAATTATACTTTAAATGAGAAAAATGTTCTTTAGTTCTCATCTTCATGCTTATTTTGGTTTGGCCTATATATTTCTTCGGACACATTTCACAGTTTACACAATAAATTCCCGATTTGTCATGTTCTTGAATTTTATCTTTTACTAAGATCGTTCTCAGCTGACAAACCTACATTTGAATTTGCATACTTCGCTAGCGATTTTTGTATAATATTTGATAATGGTGGAGGATATGTTGTTTTAACCCATCGTTGTTGGGGTTTGTTGCTTTCCAGGGTAGGCCTGATCTCGATTCCTTAATTTTCTTGAATTTAATTTTCGCGTTTGTGTTAATAAACATATCAGTTGTGAGATTTTGTGTTCAAGTCTTATTCTATTAATATATTTTCTCAAGGCAAGCTCAATATTTACTTTCTGAGAAGTGTTGTCAAGTTAGGTAAGAGTCTACTGAATATTGATGTGCTGCTATTTTAGGTGAGGGAGCTACCTCTATATGGAATTGATCTTTTCAAGTTTGGCTATCCTGAAGAGTTAGTGTTTACTCAAACGGGTCATATTTTTCATATTCCAGTTAGATATCAGTTTATAATATTTTTATCTGTGCTTTTTTCTGGTAGACAGTTGTCAGTAGGTTTTCTTCTACATCGACGTTTCATCTCTTCCATAATTTGTCTATTAATTCGAGTTGTCTTCACTCAGTTTCGAAGATTCTAATTTAGGCTACTGTATTCAGATTTTCTAAGATCCAAGCTTCATAAGACTCCACAATATTTATATTCTGCTTGGAGATTGGATCATAAATAGTGTAATGTTGTAATTGTATGCGATTTATTTACACGAGTAAAACTAGTTATTATCTAATAGTTGTAAGTTGGAGCAATAAATGTTGTCAACACTGAGGGACGACCTTCGGCTTCAACGTACAACTTCCTGAGGATACAGTAAATTATAGGCTTGCTACTGTGATTGTTTAATGCCGGGAATATGCGCAAAACCCTTGCAAGCTTGCGTAACGCTCTTCGGCGGTTGAGTTCATTACGTTGTCTATCATACTTTATGTGAAATGCGTCCACTAATGGACGCTGTAATACTGTTACCATTTGTTCGGTAATATTGCCAGTCATACCATTTGACAGGAAATAAACGGGCTACAAAATTTACTCGTATCGTTTTTTGAGTGTATGGTATACATGATATTGCTTCTGGTTTTGGTATACTTTGGAAAATTGCTGAGCTATAGTGATTGTTGCTTAAATTGGCGTTGTACTTTGAATATACTTTATACAGACTACACGTGTGCATGTATGTTTGACTGGTTATATGTGTGTATGTTAAGTAAGCATAGTCTATGTATAGTATCTAATTAGTTTTGATTCACTTAGTATTGAATTCAATTGGAATTAAGAACATGTAAATTTTCCTTGTATGTATTACAAGTGAAATTGTAATGGGATCACCAGGTTTACAGATTTAGTTTGAAGCATATTTGTTCAGCTGCTACTCTTCGTTCTTCGGCTTTTCAGCTTGTATTTTTGGAACAAAATTCCTTAACGCGGGTTGCGGTAGGAGTTAACAAATAGAAAATGTAATGCGTAACGAAAAAAGTATTATTAATTGGTTGCTAAGGCAATGACAAATATAAAATACGAGTAACGAAAAAGCGTTACCAAATTGGTTACTATGGCAATTAATGTAAATACATTCAAGAAACATGTATTTTGGTTCATCAATTTAAATTAAGAGACGATCGGTTCCGTCTGGCGTAGTTCAGCGCTGAAATTTTAGGTTGGCCTAGAAAGTAATTTTAAGTCTAGGCCTAACCTAAAATTATTTTCGTATGTTGCCGTTAAGACCGTTAAAATAAATTAAACATACACACAATAATTTTAGGTTAGGCCTAGATGGATGAACCAACATGTTATGTTTATTGAATGTATTTACAATGAATGAACATTTAACTGTGTTTACCATCTTAGCTTTGTTGTTATAATTAATTCTACACCTTTATTATAACAACATTAAACGTATGGAAACAGTAAATATCACATATTATTTCTCAAGGCCATTTTTTTTTGTCGGTACGCAATAACTTCCTTAATACATCATCAAATTACATGAATGAGGCTTCATTTTAAAGCTTTCCTTAACCGCTACACCGGAAAAATATACAAAACACAATTATACGAAAAAACATTTTAAAAAGAAATAAAGAATCCGAAAGTAACAGTGATGTAAGATCAAGTAAGTTGTAGGGATATTTTCCTGGCGTTGGCAACACTGATGATAACAATACCCAGCTGGAGAGCTGCCATTACGCCACTACATTGCTATTTTTAATTAATTGTAAGCGTGGTTATAAACAGCATTGTGGATAAACCTATTTGTTGTTGTTTACCTTCTGCAAGTTGGTAAGTTGTTTAAAAATATATAATAACAATAACAAAATTATTTCTCTTTAACATGGATTTAAATTAATAAAGCACTGTTAGTAAGTTAGAATGCGAATGCCAACAAAAATACAATAAAATACAAACTAATAATAAACGGCAATTGAAAGATTAAAATTATGTGTGTATGTTGCCGTTAAGGCTGGTAAAAGAATTGAAGAAAAGGCGTGATGAACTCCGTTCCTGACGGGGGTCCTACGACCGAACACATTTACTTTTTTTTAAATATAGTTTTATTTTTAGTGTTGTATTTTCTTTCTTTTTACAGCCTACTCAAGTTTTGAACTAATGGATTGTCTCTTTTGTTCTTTTTTTACGAATAAAGTAATTTATGTTTGTATTTTCACCAGTTGTAACTAGGTTGTTTTTTTCTGTTTTTTTTTTTATCTACTATTCGTACTAAAATTGTTTGTAATATTTTTTTAAATATAAGCAATGGGTTTAAATTGGTAAGTAGGCTACCGTGATAAATTTCAAACTCAATCGGTTAAACCTTTCTACAAATGTAAAATTATTAAATAAAAAAAAGAATAAAAAATAGCGTATAGCTAGTAAAAGAAGCGTTTCTGGACATATGTTTATAGTTAACGTTTTACGGAAAAATATTCTATGATACCCAAGTTCAACAACAGTGAGTTATAAAAACAATTCCAAAGATTTGAAAAGATAAATAATATAATTTCAGAAAATGTAACTAATTAAAGCAGCATTTAAAAATAATAAGAAAACAAAACCGGGAACGATTTGTAGTAATTGCGAGGAATTTACCTTACTTAGCTAATTAAGCAGCTGTATCAATACTAGATAAAATACAGTCATAGGCTGTATCTACCTACTGCTACTTTTAGCTTCATGTAGACGCAGAGGGTATTGTTTTGATTGTGTACAAGTTCGGAATTCGATATAAAATACTTTACAATTTTTCGTAATGAAAGCTAGGAAGCTACGATTCGATTGGCGAACTGTGCTTAAGGACTTTATGTGCTGACACACCACAACCCAGAGCCTGCTTTCCTGCTATACTTGGCAACCTTTATCTCCATAGTTATTTACTATTTCACGCATGACTGATTCCCTTGCTAAAACAGTTCCGATTTCTTCTTTACGTCTTGTTATTGATAAGGCTTATCACAATTCCGGTCGTGGTCGTTTACCTGCGGTGGGTGAAAGTAACCCAGTTGCGGTAGAGGGCGGTGCTGTCAACCTTCTATGTGTTTATGGTTCATTGTGCAGACGAAATGTCAACTGAAAGCGATACTCTATGACAGGCCGGATTGGTGACACTATATTCGCCGTGATCGTGTCCGGACATTTCTAAAGTAAATCCAGAGGTCAAAGATACCGATGGGGATTTCTGTTACTTTACAAAGCTTCCATATTGCCTATCTCGCCCCTTCTCCTCTCCATGTTATATTCCATACAGTCCAGTCAAATCGTCTCCGGTAGTGCCTATTTCAGGGAAAAAATAATAGAAGTTTTTTCCTCACTGTTCAGTTATACAGGGTGTCCCTGAACTCTCTGGACCCCTTTTGTGGATATGTTCCTGGGATTCAGACAAAAATATTTCACAATATAAACATGGATCTACGGTGCTTATTTTTCCGTCTGTCTGTCTGTATGTGTATTTTACAAAATACTTAATATTTTTGGAAGTAGTAAAGATATTAAGCTCAAACTTTGTATTCCTATTTGTTGCATAAAATTTTATGACTGTACAAAAAATTATAAAATTATTTTAAATATTTTCAAAATGGCGGCCGTTTATAATTTTTAATGTCAAATATCTCAAAAACCGCTAACTTTACGAAAAAATTACAAGAGACAAAAAAAATTACTTTTTTTAATGACAAACACAATGGTTTTTTTATTTCGTCTGTGTTTTTTTTATTATGGTTTCTTAACAGACATCGTTGGATTCCACGTAAAACTGTAGGTCCCATCTTCATTAGCCTTAAGTGCAAAACAGCAGGACGTTAAAAAAAATAATTAAGTATTTTGTAAAAAACACATACAGGCAGACGAAAAAATAAGCACCTTGGACTCATGTTTATATTGTGAAATATGATTTTCTAGATCCCAGGAACATATCCACAAAAGGAGTCCAGAGAGTTCGGGGACACCCTGTATATACAATTAATAGTTAGTACTTAATTAAATTCATATAAAATTCATAAGTAATTACATTTTATAATTAAAAGTAGCAATTAAATTCATATATAATTAAAAGTTGTAATTAAATTGATATATAATTAATGAGTAATTACATTTATAATTAAAAGAAATAATTAATTGATACGTAATTAATAATTAAATACATTTATAATAGTTAAAAGTACTAATTAAATTGATACATAATTTATAAGTAATTAGATGTATTATTAATTATAACAAATAAATAGTTTTTAATAAGTATATGGTGATAATATAGGTCTCTACTGAGTTTTGTTTGAAGGAATCTGGAATTAGTAATATGATATAAAATTTCAACGCGCTCTAGCTGCTATACGACTTGGCCAAAATAAGTGATTGAGGTGTGCAATTTGTAGTGGATTTATCGCAGGTTTAGCAGAATGCAAACATGTTTGTAATTACAAGCATAGTTTTTAAGATACAAGCAAAAAACTGGGTTTTCCACAAAGTAGGAAAGTTTTTCCTTTTCAGCGCGCTATAGCGGCCAAACCGTTTAACCAAAAAATACTTTTGAGGGGTGCTTTTTGTATAAAATTTAATATACTTTAATATTGTATAGAATAGTTTACCTCGAAAAGTGCAAAGTTTTATGACTTTTTGGCAAGAAACTTTTAAAAAGTCGAACATTGTGAAGTGTTTTGCGATTTTCGTTGTGAAGCCATATCCGTGGGAAGTGGCAAAGTTTAAATTCGGATTCAACACACCAAAGAACATATAGAAGGAGTGAGAAAAAAGTTCTATATTTTTTCCTCGAAAAAACACCATTAGACTGGACTAATACTGCTTTCTTGAAGAGGTTTTCTTGATTTGATACTCCTATGTCTATGAACATAATAGTTACCTGTATTTACAAACAGCTGTTTTTTTTATACAAACATGATTTGTTCGTCCTATATTCACTAACGAAGATAAGAGGGAAATGATACATATAGGGGAATAGTACTCTGTAGAGGACGACCCAGTATACAAAAGTTTTAAAAACTTTGGAAATATTTGAAAATTCATTTAAAAATGTATTTGTATTATGTTTTAAAAATAAAATGTTTCTGATAAAAATTTTAAAAAGGTTTCCCCCAAGGGGTAAACATTTTAAGGGAGCTTATTCTTAGCGATTATTGTAATTTGAGAAATTTCTACGATGAACTAGTGTAAACTAAATCAATATTCATATCGCTTTCAGTGTTCATATGCAAAACATTAAACGTCTCAAAATGTAGTAGACTCTGTATTATACTATTGCCGCGAAGCAAATATAAACAAATTATTGTATACTCTAATACGCAGAGAAAGCTATGTATATTCTATACACATGAAAGTGACGATTGTTTAGGGATCGGAGTAGAGTGGTGGAGTGAATCTTTAACCTAGATACTGACGCATGCGCTGTAGTACTGAGTTTTGATTAATATGACAGAGGTGTTTGGATTAGGGTAGGAGGGTGGGTGAAGAGTTTACCTGGATCCTGACGCATGCGCAGTAGGGTCAGAGTTTTTTCGTGAATGACAGGAATTTGTTTATAATATTTTATTATATATATATTTTATTATATATAATTCCTGCGTGAGAAACAGGAATTGGAAACTTTCTCTGCTATTGTTATTATTATTTATTGGGGTTTGAAGCTATTTATTTTGCTAGTGTCAGTGCGACGAAGTGGATCTTTTATGGCTACACGGTACCTTACTAACTTTAATCCCAGTGGATATTCAGGCCTCTTACAAAGCCTAAATAGTTAAGGGAGATCGAATTTCCATAGGAATGATGACCTATTGCAGTGACACTTACGGCGAGACCTATGGTTGGGAGTAGTAAATGAGCACCGATCATGGATCCCAGAACAAGTTTTGGGGTGTCTTTAAAAATTGTATATATATTATTTTGTATATGTGTTCGCACTCTAACGGCCGCATTTTAAGTCAAATTTGGTAAAAGAAAAAGAGCGTGAGTCGAAGCTTAAGGCTTAGGTGCAAACATTATTCATTTATAACCACTGCTAGGATTTGATGTTTTCAATATGTCCCCGTACTAATATGATCTGTTCTAGCATTACGTAAACAGAAATCAGCTTGTCTGAAATGAAAGTTCATTGTTACATGACAGTAATATGTGTGGCGAGCTGTAGTGGATTTTAGAAGTGTGTACGGGCTTCTGATGTAACATTGCTTTGTGACACAATTGTAAACCGTCCTAGGCCTACGTGAAATAATACGTTTATTGATTTAAAGGTTTTGAATATCATTAAATAGAATAGTAGCAGGTACCCGTGGCTTCGTTCTGTAAAAGAAACGAATATCTAGTTAATATCAAAAAATAATATTGAGTTACCTTTAAACGCAATTCGAAAAACTATATCAGATTAGGGTTATCTGGGACAAAATAGTCCGACAAAATAGAAGCGTAAGTCTACTTGGAGCGAAGCATGTTCCCTCTGATGTTTCTTCTAGGGAATGGATTAAGTTGAAAGAAATAATCTCGTTTGGACTATTGGAAATATTTCTTTAATTTAAATGTTTCGAATCATACGTTTATAATATGAGAAGTTTTGCAAACACAAATTTCTATATTAGATTTCTTGTGTATAACTGTAAAACTTCATATGACACGGTGTGTTCGTATTATGGTCGTTTATTCAAATGACTTACTGACTTTTTACAGACTGGCCTTACATTACATGTAACAAATTGTTTGTTTTTGTAGTCAAATTGCTCCTCGGAAACAAATTTCATTCGTATTTCCTCAAATAGTTGCCGATGTATCATCAATAATATTAGTCATCGCAAGGAAGGTGTAAACAGCTGTGTTTAATTGTTGGTTGCAGCAATATGTGTTTGCTTTTTTAACATAGCCTAGTATGTCAAGGCTAGTCTCAATGGATTTCACGGGTCTTTCTAATGTATTTTATCAATTATTTTACTAGTGATTCGTTAGTGTACCCATTTTCTTATCGTGTAGAATGATAAGCAGCGTGTCCCACGAAGAGGTTGCTATTTTTGAATTAATATGCCGAACATATCGAACACTCTACAAACTGGAAACTCTACAGTTATATTACAGTACCAGGAGACCGAGCTAAAGCTCGATTATAAGCAGGGCTATGATTTCAATAATAAATATTGGATTATTGAGTTTTGAGGTTAGGCCTATAACATTAAACAACTAAATAAAGGGTATGTTTATTTAGCAGAAGTATTCGTTGCCATGGTAACTATAAATAGATACAACATTAGGCTTACCTCTAATAAAATACAGTTTAAAAGAAAACAGATGATTATTGTAATGGTGTAATGGCATTGAAAACATTTCCATCAGCTGTGCTTCGTTTAAAAGAAAACAGAAGATTATTGTAATGGCATTGAAAACATTTGCATCAGTTGTACTTTGTATTGTTTAAAACGGACAAATTTCACTTTTTAATTTAATAAAAAGACGTAGAAAACTAATTTTTCCAGACTGGTGACCATTTCCAATCGATTTCTCGTGGCCAAAAGCCCCATATAAAATCAAAAAATCAAAAATCCTTAGACGGAGATTCCAGATCCATTTAGCAGACAGACAATTATCTCTCGCTTTAGAAGATAAGATAGATGTGTAAAATAGTTACCTTCCAGTTTCATTTGCTTATGATAAATCAAATCAAAATGGTGGAATAACAAAAATGAACAATAATGTTGTGGATAAAACCACTTATATTTACAAAATAATTTTACGTTTTCGTCAAAGTAATTTTATTTGCGTAATCGTTACAAATTGGTGATTTGAAATGAAAGAAAGTTCAAATTAAAAAAATAAAGAACACGATTTGTTTCATTAACCTTTATTCGAACTGACTTCCATCAATAACTGATAGCAACGAAACAAAAATAAGCGTTTTTGAAACATTACCGAGATATCAACAGCAGTTTCTCTTCAATCAGCCTCATTAGAGCATCGTCTGTTGCTTAGTGTGTGAATAAACCTTTTCTTTCAAAAAGCTCCATAGGAAAAATCGCAAACAGACAAGTCTGGCGATCATGGAGGCCAGTCCCTGAAGTTGCTGCCACGACTTATCCAACGGTTATGAAGGTGTTGATCTAAAACTGCTTTGGCCACATTAGCATAATGTGGAGGAACTCCATCCTTCTGGAAGAAAACGTCCTTCATCTCCGGTTGAGATAGATGAGGAACTATGTGATTAGTTAATATTGATGCGTATCTGTCTCCAATCATTGTCTGATGGGATATGTCATACGATAAAACTCCATCCTTGGTGACAGCAACACAAACTGTTAACATACCCTTTGATTTCAAGTTTTCTTCGTGTGAGATATGTGTATTTTGTGTGTTATAATAATTACAATTATGGTTGTTTACAGTACCTGTTCGGTAAAATGTAGCTTCATCAGAAAATACGATTCATTCATACCACTTGGCATCTTTGTCAGTCTTTTCAATTATCTTCGAACAAAATTCCACTCGTCTGACAGGGTCATCTTCGAGCAGTCCGTGAACCAAATGTGTTTTATAATGATTTATTTTGTTTCCCTTTAAATTGACGACTTTGGTATCCCATTAGCAGATGCAACTTTTCTGATTGAAATGTTGTTTTTTTTTTAAGATTTCAATAAAACAGCACATGCAATCTCTGCACGTTCTGTATTAGAAGATCTGTGGTAACTATTTGTTAATTGATTCAGTTTCTAGTAGGATAGTCTTCCATTTATGAATCGATGTCCTTGATGGGGGAATTGCATTTGGATAGGTTTGTTGAAAACGCCTTATCGTTTCATATTCATTTTCAAAAGCAATAGCCCAAGAACAACATTTCACTTTTTGTTCAATTGAAAAATTCATTTTTAGATATGACACAACACAACCTAGGTATTAAATAGTTTCATTAATCAATTGTTTCATTGTTGTGTGTTCGAAAAACCAGCTGATCAATTTTAAATGGCAAAACAGCTGTTTTTTTGCTATCTGAATCTTCTTGTAATAAGTGGTTTTATCCACAAGATTAGTGTTCATTTTTGTTATTATTTTGTTATTCCGCCATTTTGATTTGATTGATATAAGCAAATGAAACTGGGAGGGTAACTATTTTACATATCTAAATAATATAACTGTAGAGTTTCCAGTTTGTAGAGTGTACGATATGTTCATCATATTAATTCAAAAACAGCAACCTCTTCGTGGGACACGCTGTATATTGTGAATACTATAATTGATTTGTATAAATAAGAATATTAAATAATGTACATACAGACTACATTTCGGGCTTGGAATAAACAAATGTTGTTTGAATTTGTTTACTGTAGGTTAAATGTTCAGTTTTGTTAAAGTTAGGAATTCATTTATTTAAGAGCTTCTAGTTTGGATAAAGTTGCCCAGTTGAGAGCGTACTCTTGACTTCTATACTAATACTATAAAGAGGTAAAGTTTGTTTGTTTGTGTGTATGTAGGGGGTAATCTCTGGCACGACTGAACCGATTGAAAAAATAGTTTTACTAATAAAAAGCTACACTATCCCTGAGTAACATAGGCTATAATTCACTTCGATAAAACCCTTTTTTATTTCAATATTTCTAAATTTAGTCGGAAAAAATTCTTAGGTTAGGCCTAGAATGATAAACCAACACATGTATTTACATTTATTACCATAGCAACCAATTGAATAAAATAACAGATAATATAGCTGTTTGCTCCAATTAACAGCTGATTTCAAAATTTGAAGCAATTATTTTTGTATTTCTAGCTTTTAGGTTAGGGTTTTAAAGTGTAGACCTGAGGCCTAGCTGGTTCTTTACCATTATTATAACTGCTGTTATCAAATATAAGAAATAATTTGATTTGAACATTTATCATTATTTATCATCTTAGTTTTGAGGTTATTATTAATCCTACATATTTATTATAAATAAATCATAACGTAAGTTTTGGAAGGTTCCATTGGGGGTTGGCGTGCGGAGCACGCATGGGTCTCCCCTAGTTAAACAATAAAGTTAAAGAACTACCACAGCTGAGTTCGCCGGATTATCTCAAACATGCTAAAAAAAATTATATTACACGAGAAGAAAAAAATATATATATAGTAAGTTAACTCACTTTCCTTCGCAAATATTTTCTGATTTATTTTATACATTGTTATACATTTGTAGGCTTAATCTGGTAAATATAATGATGAAACAGGACACATGATTAAATAATTATATTTATAAATCGATAAACGTCCTAACCATTGATATTCCCACGAAGAATTACTTTTCTTAGTATTGGGATAATGTTGAAATAGGCCACTCACTGAATTATTAAATTCAATTAGAATAGATCGACCTCTTAACAGCTTATATTCTCTGGATAATCAGCAAAGTACTTTTTTAAGCTATTCACCTCCTAACCGCCTATTTTTGTTGGATAACCAGTAAAACTATTTTTCAAAATATCAGGTAAATATAGTGTTAAAAGAGCCAGCATGATTAAAGAATTGTTTTTCGAAATCGCAACACCACCTAATGACCTATATTTACCTTATCAATTTCAAAATAGATTGACAAAATCTTATTTTTATAAAGATTGTTTGTTAAAACACTGATGTTTTAAGCATTGTTGTCCAGATAATATGGGCCATGATAATTTTCAAAATGAGGGTTAGCAGTGTTATGTTAAAGTATAATGAAAAATCAACCAATTAAGTGGCTTTTGTTTGCTACCCTGACTAAGCAATTAAAGATAACCAAATTGGTAAAAAGAAGAAATGTTGGCAATTAAAGCTTAATTTTTGTAAGCGCCTACTGCAGTTTTCTTGCAATAATCTTTTTGATATTTTAAATTATAGAACTCCGAGGCTAAGCAAATGTAAACAAATTATTGTATAATAGAAAATTGTACAAATTTGAGGGAAAACAGGAGATTTCGCATCGTAAACTAGTGTATATGCACATCAAAAATAGGTGGAAATAAAATTGGAAAAGATTATTTAATAACCTTTGCAGTTTTCTTATACTGTTTAATTTTTAAAAGTTGTGTACATTTGAGATAAACTTTTATTGGCTAAATCGTTAAAAATACATTAAAACAACCAATTTTTCCTGACAGAGTCTAGCGATAGGATTCAATTTTAACGTTCTGTTTCTATTCCAGGGATAGTGTAATCTGACATGCCTGGAGTACACCGGTGCTATGCCTGTATCTGACAATCATCTGTCGGTTGACACCAGTCAGCTGAGAAGGGTGTTCAGGTTGTGTGATCCTTACAGGACTGGTGTAGTGTCTGTCCAGCATCTAGCGGACCTAGCGAGGCAGTATGTGCCTCATGAGGTAAGCTCATTTACTTTGGTTGGTTGTATATAGCTGTACTAGTAACTATTGGCGCTGAATAACAATATTAAGCCTTTATAAGAAGTTCACCAATAGGATAGTGCTTTACGTATAATAAAAAACTAATAAAGTTTGCTATTTTACATTCAATATGGATTTTTTCTTTGAATTATCAACAAAATTGTGAAACTAGACTTATTTCTTAACAAGTTTTATTTAAACTTATTGGTAATACAGTTTTTAGAAGATTTCCAAAAAATATGACGGGCTATTGTGTACAATCTACTTTGATTTCAACTGCTCTAGGATTGAGAATCACGTGACCGTAGTGGGGAGTAGAGGCTCAACGCGCGCTAAGCCGATCAGGAAGGAGAAGTTGTTATAGCAACCGATGCAACTCGAGTTGCCAAGTTTCTGTTAAATTGCTTGTCATTTGAAAGTGATTGCAAACAGGTGAATTGCTTGATGAGTAACTATCAATATGTGACAACAATGTGTGATGCCTCTCCACATCAACGCACTCGGCCGATCCTAAAGCACTTATCAAACTATGAGGAAGTAATAATTTTTTTCCCGAGACCTCATTTCACTCACCCATTACAATAAAAATTTGATTAATACAAAAGTTTTGGACAATATTTCGAAATCAACAGTAGGCTCATTTTTAACGCTTTTAATACTGTGTCTAAGGGATTATGAATGTTGCTGTTTTTTAACCCAAATGTTTTCACGTGTTAGTGTTGCCAACAACCTTTCAAAATATGTTTGATACTACTCTAGAAGTTATAATAAAGTAAAACAGATGCAACGTTTTCATATTAAAGGAACTATTTTTCAGTTCTTAAAAAACCCTAAAAATTTCTACCTTCTTGATCCGATTTTGCCCATTAACGGACTCGAAAGAGTGTTTTCCACCTAAATGTTTTATGCATTAGTTTGACATTCTTTTGTACATAATTACGGCAGTTACAGGGCCCGTACAAATGTATAATTATATCTTTGAGTTGATCATGAAACAAAAAATAGGTAGACATTTTTGGAATCGTTATTGTGGTAACGACTGCTATAATTATCTAAACTATGAATTTTTTCTTTTGGGAAACCAAACATCTCAGAATACGAAAACAGTGATTGCCTTCCAAAAAAATCCCCTTTGTAGGGTTATAAAACACAAAGTTGTAAACATTTTACAAGAAGCTCGTAGTGCTTACACTTTCGTCTATTTACATACTTGAATTATTGGCGAGCGAAGCGAGCAGGGGCCGTAGTCCTCTAGTTTATAATAAATTATAAAAAATGTTGAAGTAATTTTTTAAATTGTGGAACGCATATAAATGAATTACAACGACATTATAGAGCGACCGTTCATTCAGGGTAGATAATTAAATGGTTATTAAAAGAAATCACAGTAATGTGTTTGTTAATTGAAGAACTACTGAAAAAGCTTTTGGTTACTTATTTTGAACATTGGCTACGTAGACTACGACAGCTTACATATACAAAAATAATTCGACCACGCAGCTGGACCGCTGACGTGAGTTGAACAAATTTCTAAAATTAAGTTTATATGCCTATGTTTTAGAGTTTCAACCAACAATTTGGGAAATAGGTCTTCTCACGAAGGCGTTGAACAGCTGTTTGTGTACGCAATATATTAGTAGAATTTGTTTGCGCCTAGTGGCCTGCGAGTTTGCACCACTTGGCTTCGAACCGGGTACTTTTATGGTATTTTACGTTTTTGTCGATTTTGGGGGAACCAAGCGTAAAAAAAACAAAATGTGCAGAATAACATCCTAAATTTATATTTGTAGAAAAAAACTTTGAAAAATCTCATTCTCGTAGTAAAAATTTCAAAAAATAGTTACTTCCTGTCAAAAAACGTACTTCCGGTTGTTGGATTGTTTGGCTAACGAACTCGTCCGAGCGACATAGACAACCAACACGTGTACCAAATTTGGACCAAATCGGACTTAAAATGCGGCCGCTAGAGTGCGAACACATAAAATATATACATGTACATATGTATAATTTTAATGACACCCCAAAACGTGTTCTGGGGACCACGATCGGTGCTCATTTGCTACTCCCGACCTTGGGTCTTACCATAAGGGCCACTGCAATAGCTCATATTTCCTATGGAAATTCGCTAATAACAATGGTTTGTGCAGGTTTTGTACAGTGAAAACATCATGCAAACTGGATTATAA
>JAGFPH010002889.1:0-23083 GCA_018207615.1 Philaenus spumarius | reverse complement strand
TTGCACCATATCATTCGATAGTAAATTCAACAAGCTCAACTTGGCTTTTTTTGGTTTTTATAAAAAAATTATTAACTCTGTTTTTGAGTTATTCTTATTTAAAAAAATTTAACGACTGCCATTTTGGAACGAATTATGGGAACTAGGCTTTACATTGATGAGTCCCGTAAAAACTTTCAACCAAATCGGTTAAACCGTTCTAGAAATATACATTATTTAGAAAAAACTAAATAAATAAAAACTGGATATCTGGTAAAAGAAGCGCTTCCAAACATGTGTTTAAGTTAAACAGTTTTTCTTTAAATGTCGAACCATGTAACCGCCCTTGATTGATCTCCGCGCGTTAAAGAACGACCTTGTATAATTTATTCATCACAACTAAATCGACCTAATCAGTTTTTGGTCACCGATGTCACGAGTTCCCAAGGTTGTATAAGAAAATCGCCGTTTTATGTTGTCAGATGGTTAAACGCATGTTTCCTGTGCGTACATTAATTCTACAATTCAAGGTTGTCTTGGTGAGGGGTTCACACGTTCATCTGCGGATACACGCTTGAAGGAGTAAGACGGTAGTCTTGAACGCACTAACGTGTTTCTGGTTTTTAAAAGTAAACCTGCGGATTGGTGTTTTTATTATAAAATTAGTAAATCCTCGTGAAAAATCACAGGCGGATTAATTAGATACACATCAGAAATACATAATTTATAAAAAACTATTTAAAAACAACATACTTCATCTAGACCTACCTAACTAAGCTGACTGGAATGTTGAGCTCAGTAAAATGTGTACAATTATAAGAATTATAAAACTGCAGGTCTATTAATTTGTAAAAAAATGTATTTATATACTTTATTATATATTTCAAGAAAGATACAAACATTATCTTTTAATTGATTTTTATTTCATATTGACAGATCAAATGATTTAGAAATTTTTAATATTATAGTGAAGAAATAATTAATAATCGAATATGTTTATATATTATAATTACCAAACTTGTGGTTGGGGCTTCAATGTTTCTAATAACAAAAATAATTATTAACGTCGTATTTTTAATTTTTATTTTCTATTATATTATGAAGCAAAAATGTAGAACAGGATGTAATTAAAATACTCGCGAAATAACTATAAAAAGTTAAATTGTAAATAGGAGTTTTGTGCATTTCCAAAAGTTATCATTTTAATGAAACCGTTATTTTGCAAAGTAACTTTTGATGAAATTAGCTTAGTATTCAACCGCAGTTTAAATCACTGCGACGCGATGACGCATTCGATGTAATTGCTCATTCCGAGGCCACAGGAAATTTATGGAAATCGACGATTATCTTGGAAACGGAAATAGCGGTAAAATTGTGACATGTCAAAGGCAAGGCTTTAGTGTTTGTTAAACGGCCGTGCATTGTTTTATGTGAGTGTAAAGCATTGGCGGATCCAGGGGAGGCGCTGTGGTGGCTGCAGCTCCCTCCTTTGGGTTATTATATTTTTGTTTTGTTTGATCGTCTAAGTGGCAGACTGCTCAATTGAATACAACTTAATTGAACTGAATTGAATTTGACAACTTGTATGGAATATTTCACCCACTAAATATTATCCAATATCAATAAAACAAAAACCATTGGAAAGGAAATGATTTATTTTTAATTTTTGTACTTACAAAGTTCTTCTAAAACATATATTTACATATGTAATCATCGTTGTAAAATTGTAGATGTTTAAATCAATTGATGCCGCACTAGAAAGCACAAGGAAATGACTCAAACTCATCACGTTTTAAAGGCACATAACCTTTTGACAGACTTGTTTTGAGAAGAAGATAAGGGCACCATTGGATTCGTCAGGATTTGAACTTTCTACCACGATCTTCTAATCATTCGTCAATGTTATAGTTTCTTAGATATGAAGTTTTCTGTAAACCCTTTCAATTGGACAGTTTTCAAAAAATGAGAAAGCACATTTTGCAATAGTGTATTTATTACAAATATATACATTCATATAATGATTTTTATATCGACTTGAAGTGCAAGTTATATAGCCTATTTTCGTTTGTTATAAGGAAAACCTGGTTTAGTGTTCCGAAGCTATTCGGGTATTTCCGTGAAATATATACATTTTCAACGCCCTAGGCGCGTTAGCTGTAGCTGTTACCTTTTCCCGTCTGACTGGAACTGCATAGGCCTAATAATAACTGCGTTTGTGAGAATTTTGTTTAGTTGTTCTAATTTAGTGAAATAAGTTTTTTTAGAATGAGACTATTTAAATAATTTTCAAGTATAATTAAAGTTCAATTTTATGATTTAATCTCTACAATTTGTTATAGTAAAATTTCATTTTGGGGTAAAGCATATAATCCTTAATTCCTATTAAAAATGGGTGCTCGTGAAATAGTCTAAAAATACGTTTTCAATCACTGTATTCCAAAAAATTATTCTATCCCCCCCCCCCCCCGGATAGGAGACAGCCCCCTCCTTGAAAACCGTCTGTATCCGCCCATGGTGTAAAGACGGTTTTAATAAATGCGATTCAACGTAATTCTGTCGTCACGAAATTTCTTAGACACGGAGTAGACTTTATGTTTCGGTCATCGTTTGAATTTTTTTTTAAAAGGCGAAAAACCTAGGTGGTTATCATCGCCTGGATAACGAAGAGCATTCGTATAATGCTCATACTATCACACACAGGTATAAAATTAAACCTGTCATCGTTTGAAAAAACGTGCAACAAAAGCAGAAAAATACTTGAGTTTCTAAATTGAACAAGAAAAATCTGTAAAACTAATCTACAGTTAAAGCAGTCAAGAACGAGTATTACAGCAAAAGTACCGTGAACCACTAAACTTATTGAAGTTAATTTGGCAGGGATGTCCTTATTTTCTGTAAGCACCCAATAAGGAAGAACTGTCTGGTATCCTCCAAACAGCGGGAAATAAATAAATCCTCATTCAGAAGTAGAAAAGTATTTTGATTAAACCGCTTAAGAGTCTGCTCCAGTAAACGAGAAAGCAACCGGAAACGCAACCGCTTCTCACTGTATCCATATCTAAACAGTGCAATTTCTTGCAGCTGAACGCTTTGACATTGCCTCATTTCAAACCATTTTATAAGTACTGTATATCTTCTGTAATTGAGTGTTGAAAAAAAACTGAATATTCTTTATAAAATTTCGCATCCGGCTTGCAAATTATTTTTCATTATTAATTTTGTATTGTGTTAGGAAACAAAATTCAAACTTTTTACTTATAAAATGTCAACTACATAACAAATCAAAAGCATTTAAAAAATGTAAATTGCAAGACGGATGCGTATTGTGACTGCTTAAAATGAGACCTTGCAAACAATTTTATGATAAAAAGTAAACGAAATAAATGGTTTGAAATGTAACATTGCTCTGATGGGATAAAAATCCAAGATGGCCGCCACTACAGCAGAACCTTAAGTCTAACAAACGCATTGAAAGGGCAAATGGTTGGCTCTTTTGATATTGAACAAAATTGTCACTTTCTCCACCCTTATACGTAGTATATGGAGAAAGTATTGTTTTCGTCCAAATTTTCGAATTTGAATTTAGTGGAATTATCTGTTTTGGTGCTCCCTGAACCCCCAAAAAATGTTTAGTGGAATTATCTGTGTTGGTGCTCCCTGCTGTAGTGGCGGCCATCCATGAGCTTTTTATCCTGCAAAAGTATTGTTAAATCTAAAACCATTAATTCGTTCATTTTGTATCATAAAATGTTTTTGCAAAGTCTCATTTTAACCACAATCACAATACTCATCCATTTTGCGCTTACATGTTTTTAAATCCCGTTCATTTGTTATGTAATTGACTTTATTAAAGTACCAAGTTTGAATTTTTCCTTACAGTAAAAAAAGAATGATTACAAGTGAATCCCAAGCCGGATTACCAACTTTATAAAGAACTAATGGACCTGTCTTCGCTATTGCTTGACTTAATTTTAAAGGTGATTATCTCATTTCATTCATTTGACTTAAATAATCGAATTGCAAATGTTTTTTATATCAATTACGAATAATATTAATGTTTATTGTGTAGGGGCAGCTACCCCATTTAAATCTTTTTGTTTGTAGTGACGGTATTCTCTAAAAAGATCGTGGTACTAAGTTATGTGAATATTGTAAAATTTTAGTAAAATTATTTGAGTTGTTTTTGAGAATGTAGAAAAGGTAAGTCGGTATGATTTAATTTAAGTGTAGTTATTCCATTTCATCCCTTTGACTTAAGTAATCAAATTGGAAATAGTTTTGTAAATCCCTTCAAAATAATATTACATATTACATAATTTTAACTTTATAGCTTGTAGGAAGTTAGTTTAATTTATATTTATTGTATAGGGGTAGCAACCACATTTGACCTCCTTTCAATTGTGAATCTAAGCCAATCAGGGACCAACTCAAACACGCACAAAAACTTTCTAAAAAACTGGTCCAGAAGTTTAGGTAGAGTTCAAAGACGTCCACACGTACAGAAGAATTATGTATTATATAAAGATATTCAGGTTGTTTGCACCCCGCAATGACAAAAAGATAGGTTTTAAATGAGGCAGTGTCAAAGCGCTGAGCTGCAAAAACCTACACTGTTTAGATACCGCTATAGAGCGGTGCTTTCTCTTTTTACTGGAGAAGTTTCTTAATCTAGAAACCCGAAATAAGGTTCATGTTAAACTGTAGGTAACGCCCAAAAGAGCTATTTTCAAACTGACGGTCTACTGGAGAAGTTTCTTAATCTAGAAACCCGAAATAAGGTTCGTGTTAAACTGTAGGTAACGCCCAAAAGAGCTATTTTCATACTGACGGTTTATGCCTTGTTAGAAACGAAATTGTACTCGATTTTAATTCTACATGCTGTCGTCGTGTTATCGTTTAGAATGTTGCCCCTCTCCTAAAAAAATTGGAATTTTAAGAGTACTCATAAGTTTTGTAATGGGAACCAACATATTATGACATGTCAAATTAAGAGGAAATTTTTAGTGCATACTTTTACGTGTCCCTACCAAAACGGTGGATCAAATTGTGTAAAGGTTTTAAATTTATAAAATCGCGATTTATTTTTTTAAACTTTAAAATTACATGGTTTTATAGTTCGTATTAAAACTAATCATCTGCACTTGTATTAAAAACCATAAATACATTTTATTTGGGTTATCCCAAAAATATTTCGTGGCCACAAATAGTGTTGTCTTTGTATTACCTTTATAATTTGACATGTCACAGGATACGGGCTACTTAAAATTTTACAAACCCTCGAAATTCCCCGTTTGGGTAGAAGGGCGACATTCTAAATTATGATAAAACACAGGTGTCCCCCAAAAAATTAGATTTTATGTTTGAACCCAATTTAAGGCCTGGAGAATGGACTTTAATAATAGGATGCTATGTTGGTTAGATCAAAAGAATATTTAACTAATTTGAACTTTTCATGCCCTTTAATTTATCGTGTCACAAGATGCGGGTATTGCTCAGATGCATTATTTCCACTCCTTTTATTAATGTTCTTAGTACCTTATAAACAAAAATATGTCTTGCCGTGAATGTTTTATATAGATGGACCATTATTAACCCCTATAAAAGCAAGTGTACGTCCGTGAGTACATACATTCGTAAAACATAACAGCTTATTTCACCCATCATCTGTAATACTTAAACAAACCCAGCGTAGATTAAACTTTGGAGTTATGTTTACTACTTCCATCATTATATAATTTCTTTTGAAGTTGATTTTTTATATTATTTGCTTTGAGGTTATAAATTGTATATAAATATAGCCTTTATCATCAATATAATTCGTTTACACAGAATTTAAAGAAGAGATACCTATTCGTTTTACTTCGGAAACATTCATACATCTTCGATTATTAATTTCTTCACTATAATATTAATATCTTCTAAATCATTTGATCTATCAATATGAAATAAAAAGCAATTAAAATATAATATTTGTATTTTTCTTTAAATATATAATAACGTATAGAAATACATTTTTTTAACAAATAGACCTACAGTTTAAATTTTACACATTTTTAATTAATTGTAGACATTTAGGCCCTACCGTGTTAAAAATTCCCGTCGGCATAATTAGGTAGGCCTAGATAAAGTCTGTTGTTTTTAGGTGGCCTTTTTTTAAATGATGTATTTTTGATGTGTATCTAGTTAATCTGCCTGTAATTTTTTTACCGAGGCTTACTAATAATATAAGAAATAATAATGTATTGCACTTTCGCTGTTTTATTTCGCAGTTGTCCAGATTATTATGAAAAATCCATCCCTACCTGCAAAATTTACACCTAAAAGGTGTTTTGGTTTGAAAGAAATTATGTTTCTTCCTTTTCGCAATTTTTTGCAAATAGATATCAAATTTCCAAAACTTCTTTCTTAGCGAACACCTTTCAGGTCTGTACCCCTTGTGATTTAGGAGATTTTGCGATGAGTGAGTCGGATCTTTCAAATATGTTGTAGGTATTTTATCTGTGTGTATTGTTATGATATATGTCACGTGTATGTATGAAAATTCCAAAAATATTGTCTTATTTATGTTTAAGTGTCTCGCGATCGTGGGCACCAAAACCCTTTTAATAGGTGCATGGAAAAACAGTTTGGATAGCTTCACGTTTTACATTTTTGAAGTGTCACACTGCAGTTCTGTCGAAGTCGAAGAAGCCGTGCCACTGTTCAGTAGGAAGTAAACCATTGTATGGGACACAATAGCTCGCAGGCAATTTGTATTCACTGTTAATACGTAACAGCCATGGCCGTAACGTCACGTAGCAGGAGCTGCCGAGGAAATGAACCGAAAGTAAAATAGTTTCGCCAGGACCTAAGTTTTAGAGTTTTCTGTCTTGCATTGGATGTGTTTAATTTTGTGGATACATGCATCGAATGCGAGATTTTTTTAACTTTACTTATTTTCTTAATGTCGGTTTAACTCATGAGTACGGGGAGCAGCGTAAGTTCGAACCTACGCAACCTTGTAGGCGACTAGACTAACGCCTTTAACCTCACAGCCTCGCTCCCCCTCCCCCGAATGCAAGGCAGGAAAAAACTGGGTAAATAAATTTGAAATAACAGGTAGGCTAATACGGTTTCCACCAATTATAAAAATGAATAAATACAGGATTGAAAATATTTTCAAAAGAACTAAAAGGATCCGCCCCCGCTGCTTGCTCTTCTCACCCACCCCCAAAAGCAAATGCAAACAGTTTATTGTATTCATCGAAAACTTCCCGAAATTTACAAGAGTTTATTTTCAAAAATATTCAACGAGGCTCTTAAAAGTGCAGATTGCTGTATTGTATAGAACCATTTCGTTATGTATTAAGTATTTTTTTGGGGAGGGGGGGTTATTTCTCATCCTTAAAACAAAACTACTATTGATTTGACTTAAACATTTTAATTAGATTACAGTAAATGTATCGCTATCATGTAAAAAAGTCCTGTCATTCACGCAAAACTATGGCCCTACCGCGCACGCGTCAGGATCCAGGTCACCGCTAACCACTACTTTATCCCAAACCAAGAGCCTCTGTCCTTTGTCAAATCAATCGTCATTTTCGTGAAAAAAATAAAAGTAAACAGAAATAATCCGGTAGGAATCAGTACGAATTAAAGGTTAACTGTCAATATTCACAAAAAATAGAGGGAATTTTTCGATATTTTGGCATTTAGGCTATATACATCCGATAACACTGATATATTGCGATCCAAAGTATCGATACAAATATAGCGATAATATCAAGAGCACTATATCGATATATTGTTGCCATCCCTAATTCCAGGGCTATCCTAGTATTTAGTGGTTATTACCGGCCTCGGAAGGGCTTTTAGGCACAAAGCAGAGAATTTAAGGGTCTGCTCCAGTAAACGAGAAATCAACCGGAAACGCAACCGCTTCTCACTGTATCCCTATCTAAATAGTGGAATTTCTTGCGGCTGAACGCTTTGACATTGCCTCGTTTCAAACCATTTTAAAAGTCTTTCTTTTGTAATTGAGTGTTGAAAAAAAACTGAATATTCTTTATAAAATTTCGGATCCGGCTTGCAAATTATTTTTCGTTATTAATTTTGTATTGTGTTAGGAAAAAAATTCAAACTTGTACTTACAAAATGTCAATTACACAATAAATCAAAAACATTTAAAAAAATGTAAATTGCAAGACGGATGCGTATTGTGACTGTGCTTAAAATGAGACCTTGCAAACAATTTTATGATAAAAAATAAACGAATTAAATGGTTTGAAATTTAACATTGCTATTATGGGATAAAAATCCAAGATGACCGCCACTACAGCAGACCCTTAAGCAGAACAATTTATTATTTACTAGAGTGTTAATGCTTACCCGTTCGGCTCTGATGTTGCAAGTGTTAGGCTATGTTTGTTTGTCACGGGACGTCGAAAAGTGCAGGTTATAAACGCACTACCGGTACTTCAGTTCTAAATTTTCCAACCTCTGAGTTTTGAGATTGTAAGGAAATTATTCCATACTTACTCAGTGTAAACTTAAGCAATAACAATTAAAGCAAGCCTCAATAGAAGTAAAAACAAAATTGATATAAATGTTAATATTGAGATACAAATATCAACGGAAAACATGTTTACATTTAAGATTTCTCTTAACGGTCCATTTGATTTCAATGCAACAGAGCTTTGTCTATACTAATATTATAAAGAGGTAAAGTTTGTTTTTTGTTTGTTTGTATGTAGGACGTACTCTCTGGAACTACTGAACCGATTGAAATTTTTTTTTAATTAAAAGCTACACTATCCCTGAGTAACATAGGCTACAATTAATTTTGATAAAACCATTTTTTATTTAAATATTTGTAAATTTATTCGGACACAATTCTTAGGTTAGGCCTAGGTCCAGGTCATTCATTACTATAGCAACCAATGGAATAAAAAACAGATAAAACAGCTGTTTGCTCTAATATTTCCATTAACAGCCGATTTCAAACTTTGAAGCAATTATTTGATTTTCTAACTTTTAGGTTAGGTTCTTATTAAAGTGTAGACCTGAGTCTTGCGCTGGACCTTTTAACCTTTATTTTATTATAACTGCTGTTATAAAATATACGAAATAATTTGAATTGAACATTTAACGTTATTTACCATCTTAGCTTGTGGTTATTATTAATCCTACACTTTTATTATACAGAAAACATAACATGTGTGTAAAAGTGTTCAACGGAGTTGGCGTGCGAAGCACGCAGGCGTACCCTCTAGTAATATATAATTTTGTGTTACAGTTTATTATTACTGTTTCCAGACAGACGCTGAGAATGTGGTTCGACAGTTGGATCCTAGAAGGCGCGGAGTGCTGTGTTTCCGCGACTTCTGTTTGGGCGTCAACGCATTGTTGCGCCAAGCAGGTAGGCAATTTGCACACATCTGTATTGCTTTTAGACGCATAGTGTGTTTGAAGGCGCAAGTCTCTTTTGTGTTAATGCATCTTTGTGTTTTAAACGTAACGAATATCGTATTTTTATTTTAAACTAGATGGTATCTGCGACTTTGCTCACAGATATGATTAAATAAATAAAAGGACTATCGTGTAAATTTTGTGTCTTAAAAAAATGCATTTCACGCAATTAAAAAAATATTTTATATCCGAGTTCCACGGCCCAAAAGTGCACAGTGAGTTTCGCAAAATCAATCTGTGTATCCTTTTTAGGCCTGCATAAGTATTAGCTATGCACCAATAAATGCTAAAAAATCCCACTTTCCGTCAATTTGCTACTCATAACTTCCGAACGAACATACAAATTACAAATAATTCGACCACGCAGCTGAACCGCTGACGTGAGTTGAGCAAATTTTCAAAATTAAGTTTATAGGCCTATGTTTTAGCGTTTCAACCAACAATTTGGGAAATAGGTCTATTCACGACGGTGCTGAACAGCTGCAAATAGTTCGCACGCCAGTCAGCATGTTGGGAGTATTTTCAATACACAAAGCATTGCGTGCTTCGCACGCCATTTCTCATATTGGTAGTGTTTTCAATACACAGTGCATTGCGTGCTTCGCACGCCAACCCCACAGTGAATTCCACCAAATTACTTTGAACCGGGTACTTCTATGGTATTTTACGTTTTATCGATTTTGGGGGAACCAAGGGAGCTATAAGGTCGTGTAAAAAAAACAAAATGTGCAGAATAACATCCTATATTTATATTTGTAGAAAAAACTCTAAAAAACATTCACTCTCGTAGGAAAAATCCTATAAAATAGTTACTTCCGGTCAAAAAACGTGCTTCCGGTTGTTGGATTTTTTTTGGCTAACGAATTCATCCGAGCGACATAGGCAACCAACATGTGTACCAAATTTGTACCTAATCGGACTTACAATGCGGCCTCTAGAGTGCGAACACATATATACATATATATATATATGATTTTTAATGACACCCCAAAACGTGTTCTGGGGACCATGATCGGTGATCATTTGCTACTCCCGACCTTGGGCCTTACCATAAGGGCAACTGCAATAGATCATTTTTCCTATGGAAATTCGCTAATAATAATATTTTGAGGGGTATTAATATTTCGAGAACATTTCACGATATTACATACTGTTTTGATATACAGGGTGATTTTTAAGTATGGAAACGGCTTTATATTGCGCAACTGGGACGTTCTTGGCGGTAGAAACTTATGCTAACCTGTACAGTTTTAAAAATCCTACTTTTTGGTGGTTTTGAAATTTTTGTCCGCCATCTTGGTTCCGCCATATTGGATTTAACTTTATTATTTTAAATGAGATGATGGTCATATGACACATCACCTCAATGTGAAATTTCAAAAGAAAAACAATGGCGCAAACCGTTTTTTGATAGATGCCTTCGTTGTAGAGTTATTAGCATTCAAAGTTGCAGTTTTGGGAAAATTGTGTTCACAATAAACTTAAGTAGAACCCACTGCACTATCCAATTTTACATTTTTTATTCATGAAGTATCTAAAAAACTAAATTTAAATGGTGGTTAGATATGATAATAATAAGTATAACAATAAATGGACATAGCTACAACTAAGAATAAGTGGCTATTTCATGAACCATACATCAGCTGTAGGTGCTGATTATGTAGGTGCTGATAATAAATTTTTAACAAATTGTCGCAGCTGATCTTTTAGATACCTATTAGCTGAATTTATCAGCTGATCTTGCAAACAGAATATGAAATAAATTTTTAACAAATTGTCGCAGCTGATCCTTTAGATACCTATTAGCTGAATTTAGCACCTACAGCTGATGTATGGTTCATGAAATAGCCACTTATTCTTAGTTGTAGCTATGTCCATTTATTGTTATACTTATTATCATATCTAACCACCATTTAAATTTAGTTTTTTAGATACTTCATGAATAAAAAATGTAAAATTAGATAGTGCAGTGCGTTCTACCTAATTTTATTGTGAACACAATTTTCCCAAAACTGCAACTTTGAATGCTAATAACTCTACAACGAAGGCATCTATCAAAAAACGGTTTGCGCCATTGTTTTTCTTTTGAAATTTCACATTGAGGTGATGTGTCATATGACCATCATCTCGTTTAAATTAATAAAGTTAAATCCAATATGGCGGAACCAAGATGGCGGACAAAAATTTCAAAACCACAAAAAAGTAGGATTTTTAAAACTGTACAGGTTAGCATAAGTTTCTACCGCCAAGAACGTCCCAGTTGCGCAATATAAAGCCGTTTCCATACTTAAAAATCACCCTGTATATTAACAGGTTAAACCAATGTATACAGTAGATTAAAATACGATTTTTTTTGTCCATAAAGTTTGCATTTTTAAAATTTTTAAATAGAAACCCTTAATATTTTTCTAGATAAAAGAAGTTTAAATTAATCTCTAAAAAAATTCTCTACGTTCAAATGAAAGTTTCTTCAAAATTGCTTTATTAGCCCGGACCAATAAACAGACAAACAATTTTAAATTGCTTGTTTAGGTTTTTGTAAAGTGTTAATAACCATATAAGTTTAGAAAACAGTATTTATTTCAAAATCACTGATAGACACTTCAATTTTATTTATACGTATAGATTCATTTTAATCAACTGTCTCTTGTATGAAATTATACTTTTTCAATGTGGCGGTTAATTCTTTCTTTGGAAGACCATAATATTCCCTCTATTTAATAAAAAAATTTTATGAGAAATATACGTTTTAAATGAATTTTATAAATGTTTCATTGGCGTTAGACAAAAAATATTGGTTTTTAAGTTGAAAGTAATTTTTTCAACATGTTTTAATAGTTTAGTTAAGGGGATCCGCCATCTCAATGGGTTTAGGGTATTTTGAAAATTTAGATTTTTTTTCTAAAAGTTATATTTTCTGATTCTGCATACTTTAGATTATATGTATGTAAAGTTTTATGCATATTGTCCTTGGCAAAAAACAATACTATAGGCAGAAATACTTCAAAACATTCAGCCAAAAAAGATTCAAAAAAATTACTCACAAAGAAAGAAAGGGCATCGCAGAAGTTCAAAACTACAGGAAATTACTCAAACGCAGAGAGATTACAGAAGAGCAAGAGAAGAAAGCAAAAGAAGGGGTTACATGTTGAACAGGGGAGTTTTAGTGGGAAAAAAGGCTTTTGGATGTTCGCAGACTTTGAACGCAATTTCCCGAAAATCGAGGCTTTTATAACATTTTGTTGAATAAAATCTAAAGTTTTGGAATGGACTAATGAAATTTATACCACATCACTATACCATGTACTTCTTTTAATGGTATAGTCAACCTTATATACCATCAAATAATATTATTTTTTGTAATCTTGTTAAACAAATTTGGTTAATTTGAAAAGTTTTACTAAAAGTTGCCTGAAATAGTTTTTTGTGTGTTACAATGGTTTTTATACCATTTAAAATACAGTAGATTGTAAGGAACAAGAAAATATAAAAAAAATTTAAACTTATAAAACAAAAAGTTATTTAAACTTTTAATAATACCCCACCCCCAAAATATACACATATATATATTTTTAGGTAAAAAAAATATTTTTTTGTCATAGCCTATTCCAACTATATAATATGTGGTGTTTAAGGAATTATCAGAGAAAAAGTTGAAAAATTGCCACATATATGAAAGCTAGGTTTAATGGAGGCGGATCCCCTTAAGAAGACAGTAATATTGTTATCGGTTTAATAATTAATCACAAAAACTTTTAATTGATATAATAAACATTAATTTATTTGCAAACTTAAATAGATTCTTAATAATAATTCTCACATGGAACAAAATATAAAGACGCGGAAATGTTTTAATATAGACAAAAGTGGTGTTGCATTAATATGTCAAATGTATTTCATGTGCGATAAAATCGCGTAATGTGTTAAACATTTCTTTAAACATGTTCTTAGTGCGTTCCATGTCGTTGCAAATTCTGGATGTATAAAACAGTCCGATAATAACAAAGTGTGAAGTTAATTATAAACAGTATACAAAATGTAAATTGTGTGTTTAAGACCACACGAGAGAAGTGTAACCTTGTTTACTCAATTTACGAAATGAGGAACACAATGATAATTTTTTAAACACAACTTACAAAATGAGGAAGCACAATGTCCAGATTAAGCCTATAGCACTTATACACCCAACTCAAATATACTAAATTAGCAAAGCGATTGTGGCCTAACCGGCAAAGGCACTAGTCTTTGGTGATGGACTCTGCTGGTTCGAATCTCGGCAAGGCCAAAACTTTTCAAACAGATGGAATAGAGCGTTACACAATAGAGTGTTTCACATTAGTACATTTCACAAAATAGAGCGTTTCACAAAAAGCATAGTGAAACGCGTGACGGTAAATTCCGATTCACCCCCAGCAACAAGAAAACTATATACGCTGGTATACACACTTGTATAACAATTTTTTGGACGTGGTGCGCCTATATAAGTTTACACTTAAAAAACTTAAACAATAGTTTTATTGCGTTGAATTACGATCATGCATTTTCACACTTATTCGTTATAGCCCAGTTGGTGTAGGTTACAACAACCAGTAATTTGCAATACGGCTGATTTTTTTTATAAGTACCTTAAAATATGTAGATTAATATAAAAAAAGTTTACCAGTCTATCGATTTCCCAAAGTCGAAAAAATAAATTGATTAACATTTTTTTTTCGATATTCCTTAATATTTCGAGCTGGGATGAAGATAAAGAAAAATAAAAGATACCACCGTGTAGGGGAAGTCTTTTTCAATAAAAAAGGACATGTGTATTTATTTCGTCCGAGCAATGGTTTGTATGGAAAACATTTGATAATGCAGGTATGTATTTTGCAGCAGGGGAAATCACTAAAAGGGGAAATCTCATTCATATATGAAGCGTTGGCTCATTCTAAGTTGGCTGAATTTTAATATATCGAATTAAAACTTGGTATAACAAGTGAAAAGTTTATTTTTACTTTCTCCACCCTATACGTAGTATATGGAGAAAGTATTGTTTTCGTAAAAACGTTCGAATTTGAATTTTCAGTTGAATTATCTGTTTTGGTGCTCCCAGAACCCCAAAAAATTGTTTAGTGCAATTATCTGTGTTGGTGCTCCCTGAACCCAAAAATATTTTTAGTGAAATTTTTTGTTTTGGTGCTCCCTGAACCCAAAAAAGTGTTTTTAACGTGGTGTCTGTCTGTCAGTGTGTCAGTATGTATACACGACCAGAGGGGACACTATTGGTCCGATTTTCATGAAATTTGGTATGTAGGTACTAAACCCTAATATCTCCAGGCGTTTTTTTCATTTTTTGGAATTTTTAATTTTTAAGGGTAATTTACCCCTAAAAACCAATATAAAACGACAAAAATGCAAATTTCTCAAAAACGGCTCTAACGATTTTGATCAAATTTTCAGTATTTATAGTGCTTAAGATGCCAAACAAAATGACACCATCCGCTTTTATCAAAACTTCGGCGTTTCATAATTATGGGGAAATGTTAAAAAATAAACAAGTTTATGTTGTCAATCTAGCATCACGGCAACGGCCGCAAGGGATAGCACAACGGTAGAGAAGACGGCCAGTAATTCAAAGGTCGCGCGATCGAATCCCGCCTGGGACAACAACTTTTTTATACGATTGACGTAGGTAGAATATTATTTTTTTGTTTTGTTCTAAAAAGTAGTAAATAAAATGATTAAAAACAATATTATTTTGACTACAGTAAGTTGGGAGAAAGTTTGTGTCAGTTAACTGATACCGTTTATTAACTTATATATCAAGACTCAAGTTGGTATCTTAATAATTTGATGAGCTAGAGCCATCAGACCTACGAACCTCACGATTTTTTGCTTACCAATTGCTGTAGCCCTTTCAATCTATTCCAGTTTCGACAATTTTTGGAATATCAACATCAAATTTGTTTCATAAGTTAAATACATCAGTATAAAAATTCTTAGTAAGTATGAACGATTTTTTCCATGTTATTTTTAAAAACGAGGCGCTTGAAAATGGTCTTCTGTTTTACCTATCTCGTTTTAACTATAACACCTTTATATTCAACGACTCCATTTTCGACATTTTTGAACATATCGATTTAAAAATTGGCACAGAAGTTACAAACACAATTGTTTTTTGCTATACTTATTTTAAAAACTATATTAAAAAAAATTGACTAATCTGCAGCCAATCAACTCAATCTTGTTTGAATCTATATATTTAACGTAAAAAACTTTCAGGTTGACATTTTGAAAAATTCGTCAACTGGAGCCGTTTAAAATGAGTTCGTGGGTCTGGTACTCCTAAAATCGTGAAACCCATTGATAAGTCAAGCGGCTCTAGATCAGGTCATTTTCAAGAGAACAAGCTGAGGCTCAACATAAATGTTTAAAATATATATTTTAACTCCTATGTTAATCTACATACTTTATTGTACTTATAAAAAAAATCAGCCGTATTGCAAATTACTGGAACTTTTGGTCTAAAATTACCCCTACCGACTGGCCTATTATACTATTCTAATTAAATAATTACCAATACAAACTGAATATCAAGTTAGAGTTCATTAAGATGTTATTAGCGAATTTCCATAGGGAAAATGAGCTATTGCAGTGGCCCTTATGGTAAGACACAAGGTCGGGAGTAGAAAATGAGCATCGATCATGGACTCCAGAATACGTTTTGGGGTGTCATTAAAAATCATATATTGTCATTAACCCATGTCGGTTGTCTACGTCCGCTTTTAAGTCCGATTCGGTCCAAATTTCGTACACACGTTGGTTGTGTATGTGTATGTCGCTCGGACAAGTTCGTTAGCAAAAAAAATCCAATAACCGGAAGCACGTTTTTTGACCGGAAGTAACTATTTTTGGAGATTTTGCCTACGAGAATAAATGTTGTTTAGAGTTTTTTTCTACAAATATAAATGTAGGATGTTATTCAGTACATTTTTTTACGCGACCTTATAGCTCGCTTGGTTCCCTCAAAATCGATCAAAACGTAACATACCACAAAAGTACCCGGTTCAAAGCCATGTGGTGGATTCTAACGTGGGGTTGGCGTGCGAAGCACGCAATGCATTATGTATTGAAGTTACTCCCAATATGCGGAATGGCGTGCGAAGGACGCAATGCATTGTGTATTGAAAATACTTCCAATATGCGGAGTGGCGTGCGACGCACGCAATGCTTTGTGTTTTGAAGATATTCCCAATATGCGGAATGGCGTGCGAACCACGTGGGGAATTTATCTTGGAGCAGTTTCTGATCCGAAGGCTCAAGACCGAGGTGTAAACTCGCAAAGCTAGTTTTCCGCTGCGAGCGAAACTAAGGAGCGCGTTAGCAGTGGCTGGAGGCTGAGGAGCATACAAATTCTACTAGTATATATATTTCATAAACTCGAGCAGCTATCATGGGTGCCCATACCTATGGGTAGAGAGGGGCCACGGCCAGCTTCCAGGGAAAGAAAAATAAGTATATTATTAATTAAAGTCAGGTATTTTTCTTTAAAGAGATTAGCACTAAAATATGTTTTAAATGTTATGTACCGTTTGATTTTACAATACTTATTTTATTTCTTGCAAGAGTTCAAGCATGAGCTGCTGGATCACTACTTGGTGCGGCCTCTAGGAGTGTTATAGGTCTTTGTGTATTCACTGACGTTTTAAAGGTTGGCGTGCGAAGGACGCAATGCATTGTGCATTGAAAATACTTCCAATATGCGGAGTGGCGTGCGACGCACGCAATGCTTTGTGTTTTGAAGATATTCCCAATATGCGGAATGGCGTGCGAACCATTTTGCAGCTATTCAGCACCGTCGTGAATAGACCTATTTCCCAAATTGTTGGTTGAAACCCTAAAACATAGGCCTATAAACTTAGTTTTGGAAATTTGCTCAACTCACGTCAGCGGTTCAGCTGCGTGTTCGAATTATTTATATATGCAGACCTTGTTGTAACATCGCAAATTTAGCAGTGCAGGAACGCTGAAATTCCGCAAGGTCTAGGGGAAAATGTTGGAAACATAGGTGCTATTTTCAGAGTATCTGGCACCAATTGTTGGCAATATCATTGTACCAGTTTTGTAGTCTATATATAAATATATGTATTATTCTAATGCAAAAAGATTAGGCTCTCTCAAAAATAGTATTGTATACACTAGCCTGTATTTAAATAGTACCGGGAATCCATAACTGAAATTGTTTTTAACCGAATTTTCGAAGAAAATAATATCTGTTAGACTCGACCCAATTTGAAAACGGTTTTTCGGAGAAAGATATTACTTCGTTTCTTTACATTTCAGAAAATTTGGAGTCGATACCCAAAATTCATTAATAGATATATATAATTCCCAGATTGGTAAGTGGTAGTAAATATGCTTTCAAAATTGCTGATTTTTTGGTGAAAGGATCCTACGAGAATTCTTTAAATACAATTTGTTTGTTTTTCGATCCGATTCAAAATGGCGGAGTTAGACTATTTAATCGTTTTAGGGTAGGGATTTGAGGGGTATATGTTTTTTCCAACCTCGATAAGTTGTAGTAAATATGCTTCAAAATTGCTGAATGTTCGGTGAAATCATTGTAGGATTCTCAGATACACATTTTTCCTATGGCGGCCTATTTGATTCAACCCAAAATGGCAACGTTAGAGCGATTAAATTGCATGATTTCTTCCACCGAGTACAATTTGTGAGTTATATCATTCGAAAAACAATTACATTTACTATAATAATGATCAAAGTTAGTTTTGGTATAGTTGTTCCCGGAACAAGGAACAACATTCATATGAAGTTACCGATAAATGATTTTTTCGCTATCTATGTAAGATTTTTGTACAATTTCTCCCACTCATAAGCCCGAGTACAATTTGTGAGTCATATCATTCGAAACAAAATTAAATTTACTATAATCCTGATCAAAGTTATTTTTGGTACAGTTGTTCCCGGAACAAGGAACAACATTCATAGGAAGCTACCGATAAATGATTTTTTCACTATTTACGTAAGGTTTTTCGTACAATTTCTCCCACTCATAAGCTCGAGTACAATTTGTGAGTTATATCGTTCGAAAGGCGATTAAATTTATTTAAACAACATCAACATCAAATTAACATGAAATATTAATAAAATAAACAATTAATTACTTGCTTTAAACGTACTTATTCCCTGATAAGAACATTCGGCTGTAGTAATGCGGCAATAATGCTGCTTACGTTTTTTTTTGTGATGATAGGTACCAGCAAACCATTTAGTACGGGAAGTATGATACAACATAAGGCGTTTGTTAGAATTAATACACCCAGTTGAGATCTTTTGCTCAAAGGTCCTTTTTGTCATAAACATTCTAAAAAAATCTACCAATTTCCACCCTTTGGAATTTGGTTTTTGGGGGTTGAAAAGGTGAAAAAAATCGGATCTATGAAAATCGCGCTTAGTCTAGAAATCTTCCTAATGCATGCCCCAAGAGACACAGCTCAACCAGCTGAGGCGTTGTTTTGAGGTCCAGGTATCCTTGAATTGCGGCCTACACCACGGCGTATGACCTCTGAACAATGCTTTGGAAATTCCTCCTACTCAACCTCCTCCAGAGGTATTATCTCTACCACCCTTAATACTTCTCTAACTTTGCCTTACCTAACCTCACCTGTCATTTAAGGGGAGGGGGATACCCCTGTCCGTCATATTGAATCTGATTCCCATAAGAGCAATGCTACAGAATAAGTAATTTTTTCTGTTAATTCGTGGAATAAATTTAAAAATTTCGTTTCATTTTGAAGTACTGTCATATGCGGATGTTGATTGCTGAATACATTTTCAAAAACTGTTTTATTCTTTTCATAAACGTATGATATAAACTAGTAGAAAAAAGTAAACTTTATAAATTTGCAAAA
Organism: Philaenus spumarius; assembly: GCA_018207615.1. Classification (NCBI taxonomy): domain Eukaryota; kingdom Metazoa; phylum Arthropoda; class Insecta; order Hemiptera; family Aphrophoridae; genus Philaenus; species Philaenus spumarius. Next base: position 3,743 of record JAGFPH010002889.1, on the reverse strand, counting down.
AGAGTTATTTCAAAAAAACCTTAGCCATCAACACCCATATGGAATATTTTGCTTTATGGGGATCCGAGCCCTTCAAAGACCGATTTTCCCAAAATTTTGAAAAAAAATTGTTACTATCTTTTTTCAAGGTGCATGTAATTAAAAGTATGTGTACAAAATTTCAAGCTGTTTTGAGCATTTTTTGTGGGTTTTTTTGCTGTTATTTAAACAATCGGTTTACTCGAATTTTGTCGTTTTTAGAGTATTAGCTGATCTCTACTCTTTCTTATTTGATAAATGTTTGTTATTTACATTGTGTGATTTATAAACATAGGCAATTATAGTGTAAGGGATATAACATAGGGAAAACCCTACAGAGCAGGCGAATTTTAGAAGGTAAAAAGGCAGATTTTCATTGATTTATGTAATAAAAACTTTAAATGCCATTTGCCGCAAATCTTTTTTCCATGTTTTGTTACACTAAAGTTTGAATAACTTTTGAACTATAAGAGATAGAAACATGAAATTTTTACAGCATTATCTTGATACCTTTTGCAACAATCTAGAGTATGGAAAATGTTTTACCTTATCAAATAGGTTTTTAATTTAAAAAAATTTAATTTAAAATTATTTTTTTTTATTGTGAATATTTAAAAGTACATATATTTTTAACTATGCAAGCTAGAAAATTTTCAATACTCTAAAAGTTGTATTAGCACATGCATATTATGAGAAAAAAATTCATTTAAATTGTTTCACAAACAAAAAAATTATACAAATTTTTTTAAACGTGAAATTTGGTACAAAAAACCACTAAAACCCATATAAAACAAAAAATATGGGATGGACAAAAAAATGCATTCTTACAAATCTTTTTTTTTTAGACGGTTTGAAGGTAAAACATCTGGTGTGCACATCACACAACTTTCCTTACCAAAATAGATGCTGTATCAATTACCAAATTTTTCGAGCGAGAGATTGATGATACCATTTTCGAGTTAATAGGAGTATCCGTTTCGAAGAAAGCGGTACTAACTTCAAAACGGTTAATCCCACGGACCTGATTTTGGTCTCAATCGATTTCTCACCCCCAAAAATGTCAAGGTCGATACCAAACACGGCTAGTTTAAAAAAAAAGTCGTTTTTGCCCCCAAAAAGGGCGTTTTTGGGGTCAATTTTTGAAAAAATGGAAAAAGTTGAGTGGGGTATCTTTTTTGACATTCTTTTGGACGCTGAATCGAATGGGACCATTTTCAAGTCGATAGGACCAGCCATTTCGGAGATACAAACAAAATAACTTGCGTTTTTGTAATAACTTTTTTCAACGAATTTTTAAGGGTATATAGAGTACATAGCGTGTTAAGGGGGTCTGAGTAGAGTATGTTAGCAAAGTTTAATCAAAATCGTTAGAGGGGTTTTGGAGTAAATACCAAAAATGTGCTAAAAACTGGTCCCACGGTAAGACACCACCTCCGATTTGCTTCAAATTTACATGGGTTTAATTGTTTACGTGTTTGAAGATATCCTGTAAATTTCAGTTCGATCCGTCCAGCCGTTTGCCCTGTGCACTCCGGACACACACACACACAGACACACAGACACACAGACAGACCAATTGCCAAAAATGCATTTTTTGGACTCAGGGGGCCTTGAAACGTAAAGATATTATGAAAACTCGACATCGAATTTTTGGGTCGATCGCAATACTTACCTTACCTAGTATAGGGTAAGGAAAGTAATACCTAGTATAGGGTAAGGAAAGTAAAAACCTATAAAATAGTTGAAAAAATAAAAAAACTTTAAAAAAGTTGCCGAAGGGCTCGGATCCCCTTAAGAAAAAAATACAGCTTTCGTTTTTTTGACGAAAATAACACAAAAATATGGTTAAAAGTGAAGGTATGGTTAGGTTATTTTAACATTGAAATTGGTTGCCAACTTCGCCGTTTTGAATTTAGGGACCCGAGTCTTAAATAGAGAGGGAGTTCCGTAGCTGAAAATACTCAGGAAATACACTGAAAACAACCTAATTTTTTGCTACATCGGAAAAACAGTGGACATAGGGTTGTAGTTTTGTTTTGTTTTGTTATTGACAATTCATACGTTATCATTGGCAATGTCGAACTGTAATCTAAAGGAAGCTGAATAAATTCGTAGATGCATTTTGTATTTTTTTAATAATTTGTTTAATAACGTTTTCTATATTTAAATTCCACATTTGACCGGATTTTATGGCATCCTTTTATTTATTTCCAGGGAAAATTTATTTGCGTCAATTATCTGGCTCCTTAAAATTGCAAACTCGATATTTTGTCGTTTGTATTTCGGCAATTGGAAATTATAACTTGAAATTATCATCTGTACATCAAATAGTCTCTGCTGAAAATAGGTGTGACGGACATACACGACCGGCTTTATAAAACCAATATTTTAGTTTTTCGTTTTATATTTAATTGTCCCTTCCACGTGTATTTTCTAGGAGACATTTACACAACCTTTCAGTCCACACTGACCGTCAAATAACGTGAAATCTAATATGCGTCAACTATGTGGGAAAGTAATTGTTTTACCAGGAAAAATAATCGCATTGCCAGTGTCGAACGTAAGGAGCGAGTTTTTTCTGAGAATTCGAAATGAAATTATTCAGGAATTGTTTACCTTTGCAATAAATTAACATTGATTGTATGTTTAATATTACATTCACATTTAAGTACCTTCGCTTAGGCCTTTTGCTGATTTGCACTGTATCACAATCAAAGGTGATTTTTCAACATCATGGAACTGGTGTAAACATCATGTTTAGGATTTATGTACGGAATTGTGTAGATCTATATAGCAGGGTGTCCCATAAGTAAACAGCCAAACTTTCGGGCAATGGTTCTACCGGTCAAAATAAAGAGAAAAACAAGAATATTTTTTTCCAAAAGCGCTTCGTTTCCAGATATCCGATTTTTTTTACAAAATAATTCATATCTAGAAAAATATTTGACTGATTGAGTTCAAACTTGGCATAAAGTGTAACCTAACAATGATGTATCTCAAGAAAAATAAACGAATATATAAAAAAATCGTGCGTTTAAAAATGGCGGCTATTTCAAAATTTCAAACTTGAGTTACCCACAAACCGTCCGTTAGAAATTAATGTCAAGACACCCTGTTTGTAGCCCGTTTAATTCCCTATCGGGTGGTGTAACCAATGAATACTTAAATGTTTAAGTATTCATTGCATCGTACTTACCCACCCGTCATTTTGTTGTGTTTACTGTGTTGGTAAAGGATGGCGGGATGCACAAACCAATTATTAGACAGAACTATTATCCTTCATCCGATTGTTTTGACAGTTACACCACCCGATAGGAAATAAAAAGGGCAACAAAAATGTATGGTTTTTAAGTAGCCTAATTTAGGATTGAAATTTTCAAACAGCCGCCATTTTGAAATGCGTGATTAATTTAATCGCTTATTTTATTTTTAGATATAAAACGTCAAACTTTCTCTAGATTTGAATTATTTTGTAAAAAAAATGGCGAGGAAAAGGAAACGCTTTCGAGCCTATGTTTATATGAACTTTTTCCCCCCCTTTTTACTTTCTCCCCCTATACCATAGTATATGGAGAAAGTATTGTATTCGTCAAAATTTTCGAGTTTGAGTTTTTGGTGGAAATATCCGTTTTGGGTCCCCCTGAACCTAAAAAAGTGGTTTTCGGAGTGATGTCTGTGTGTGTGTCTGTGTGGATGTTATCAGACCTAGAGCCTAAACCAGTAGA
>JAGFPH010002888.1:159291-173499 GCA_018207615.1 Philaenus spumarius | reverse complement strand
TAAAAACCGATTTTTCCTGCCTTACAACGGCTAATATCCGTTGTAACTACCCCTCTGAAAATATCCGATTTCTAAGTTCACGCAGAAACCCAAGATATCTATAAACCCCCTCCCTATACTGTGAAAAACATCAACAAATCCCTTTTGGTTCAATTTACTCTCCACCCTCGCTTCCTTCTATACTTGTTTATTTGCCTTCGCCTTTTTTAACTACAAGACCTAATTTAATTTACTATTTTCTAACAAGTACAAATTCATTTCTCTCCACTTTGGAGTAATCAAGCTGAAACCTCTACATTTACATACATTCATATTATTCAATACAATTTTAATCTAGCTTCAACTGCAAGCTTAAGATCTGCTAAAAAACATACAATATTTTACATTTCAATATATCTTGTTGTATTGTCTTAACTCCATTTGGGAGTTTTCTGTCCACTATAAATTACATACATGTCTACTTAGTTTATTTCAACACTAGGTCTATTCACAGGGAACTCTAAATATTGCCTGATAAAAATTAAATTTACTTACAATTACTATTGTACTGGATTTGAGATATAACCTAATTTACTATTTCTATACTTGAGTTTGACCCTTTTCCTGCGTTTTTTATTTTAATTAATGAATTTACATCTACTTGTTTTACCATTGAGATATTTTAACCGTTTGCGTTCACCTTTCCTTTCTAAGGCTAGTGTTTATATGTTTAAACACTCCCCCTCCAAGCGCTTTATGTTTTGTATGCCCTGTACTCTTTCGTATCACATCTGACTTCAGGTTATCCCCTCCTCTCTACATTACATTAGGCCTCCTTGTATCGTTTTGAACTCTGGTCAGTCTATGTAGCATTATCGCTTCCCTTTCTCTGCTGGGCTTGTTTATTTACTTTTGCGGTCATTAACTCGGAACATCTGTTTAGGCTACTATGCATTTGGTTTATTTACAACTTATATCTACTATTTACATTATTTAGGCCACTTAAAATTATTCTATTTTCATCTCAATGTTAATTTTGGTTCCCTTAGTACTTATGTGAATTTGTATTGCTGAGACCTTGTCCTGCCCTACCTTCCAGACAGTCTGTCACCAATTTCCCTTTGTTTTCGCTCGGTCTACTTTTATACCGGCTGTGTTTACGAACAAAAACTTTCTCTGTACCGTTATAATTTACTGTTAGGCCTACAGCTGATTCTTTAAATTTAACTTTGTTCGAGCTTAGTGTTCTACCATCATTAGACGTGTTATGGTTTCTGTATATTCCTCCGATTGAATTACGTTTATTATAGTTAAAGTTTCTATTATACTTTGTATTAGAACTACAGTGTTTATTGTTGCGTGAATTTGGTGCAGTGATATTTATGTTACAACGTTCAGTTCGTTTCGGATTTTCGAAAAATAGCCTCTCTCCGCAATTATCTGCCGCCTGTGTGTTTGGAATCTTAACCTCTGCACACTTTAAATCGTTTTTACTTTTTTTTATTTTTAACATTCGCGAATGTTCATCGTTTGTTTCTTTTGAACAATTTTTTCCGATGACATTTTTATTTAAAAATCTTACTTTTTGGCTTTGGGAAGGTTGCATTTCTTTTGATACAATTTTCCTGTCCCTATTACCTAACTTCGGTCTATTTTCGATAACCTGAACTTTTTCTACGCCTAACTTTATCTCCTGACCTTTTTCTTCCTCTCCTACGCTACTCCCCACTGAAGTTTGTTCCGTACATCCTTTAACTTCGCTTATATCGTTTTGATTACTTATAATTTCTTTTACCTGACTTGAATTTACTGTTTCTTTATTTGTTATTGAACTTTCTTTATTTGGTTGGTTTGGTGTCAACCTTTTAAAATTTTTTCCATGATACCGTGACGTTAGGCTGAAACATTTTCCCTTAATTTCCTTTATCGCCTGCTTTCTGTCTATGAATGGTAACTGGATAGTTTTCTCCCCTACATTTAATATGATAAATCGTTTATCCATATTAATGTCTGCTTGCATTTCATATAAGAAATCGCAACCCAATATTACACGTGATTTCAACCCTTTTACGACTAAGTTTTTTACTTCTACGGTTTCTGACGCTAATTGTATTTTAATCATTATTTGCCTAGTTACTTTTTGTACTCGACCTTTCAATGCTGTTACAATTTCAATGTTAGACGCCGGTAACTCCATAATTTCTACATATTCCGCCTTCAATTGCTCTAGGTAATCGAATTGTATTACACTTATTTCGGCCCCTGTATCTATTTCTATGGCCGCCGGATTATGCCCTATCTTCGCGTAAATAGTAGGAATATCTTCAATGACTATTTCTTGAATACTTTTTTCAACTTTATTACTCAACAGATCATCCCTAAGGTTGTAATGTATCCGGTTAACAAGTTTATTCTTAGAAATTACTTCACCGTTACTGTCGTAACTCTTCGTCGCGGGTTCTATCCTAGCGTGTGCCTTATCTTTTTTTATTTTAACATTTTTTAATTTATTATTATTATTTTTAATCAAATTTCTTGTATATTTTTTATCTTCAGCTCGCTCGTTCCGAAATTCCGTTAATCCTTCGCAATCCTCACTTCTTAGTTTTTTGGCCGTTGATTTTGATTGGGTTTTGACGGAGAAGGTCTTTTGGAACTTGGGTGTGCGGTGTTATTAGGGTTTTGAACATAGGATCGCTGTGAAGGTGGGTTATTATAGGTTTGGTTAGGCCTACTAGAATTTATTGTATTATTTATATTCCGGTTCCCTCTTCGGGCTTCGTCCATCATATCTATTTGATTTAGAAAATTTATAGCGTCTTTAATCGTTTCGCTTGGCTTTCCCATGCATGCTAACTTTATCTGATCATTAAAATGTTGTAAAATGGTAAATACTAAGAAACCTTCCGGGAGCTGCGGTTCTAAGTCGCTGGCTTGATTTACAATCCGACAAAAATAATCGGTCCGGCTTATATTACTTGGTTCAAAATATTTTCCATTCTCGATTTTATTTCTCACAATTTTTTGTTTTTGTAATGACCAATAGTTCGCTAAAAAAGCTGCGCGAAATTCTACATATGTACTTGTGGCCGTTTTCATAACCGTCCACCATTCTTTTGCCGATCCGAAAAGATGACGTTCCGCCATTTTTAACTTCTCCGGCTCTCCTAAAAACGGGTTTAATTCCTCCATTAAATTTTCCAGCTCCCTTATAAAAGTTCTCGGACGCTCCCTTGAGTTTCCCCAAAATTCTAGTTTTACCGCCTCGCTTTCGTACCTAGGTGCTATTTGCATCACCGTTCTGCCTATTGTCCCTTGACTACCAATTTCCCCTAACTTCTGTTCTATTTTCGCAACTCTCTTATCTACAACCGCAAATTTTTGATCATTGAGTTTATTTGTATCCCTACTCGCGCTTTCTAATACTTGAATTGTCCCAGTAATATCTTCAATTTTTTCCGCCACTCTATTATTTTGTTCTATGCACCTACGCGTTTCCTGGTTCAAATCCTCTTTAATTTCGCCGATTTTTCCGGATATCAACTCATACAATGCTTTCTGATCTCTTTCCCTTTGAGCTTTCTCTTCTTCTTTCTCTTGTTGTAGACGATTTTTTTCTAACTCCTTTTCTTCCCGGATTTTTTCATCCTTAAGCCGCCTTCGCTCCTCCTTACGTTCCCTCTCTTCTACTTCTTTCATTTCGGCACGTTTTCTTTCTTCTTCTTTTTCTTTTTCGGCACGTTTTCTTTCTTCTTCTTTTTCTTTTTTCGCCTCCTCCTTGTCTTTTTTATAACTTTCGAAAAAATCTTTCAACTCTTTGCTAGCCATGTTTATTTTCTTTGATTATTTGTCGCGGATAAAATCTCTCAATAAAATTTTATTTACTTTTATACCCCTTTAAAATACTATTCAATACCCTAATTTAACCCGATTTACCACGACAAAATTTTATTTTATTTGTTTTATATTACTCCCCCTCTAACTCACGAAATCTTCACGAACCCAGGAAAATTTTTAAACACTCAAGAATAGTCGTAGTATAACACAATGCATAGAAATATTCTTAATCTAACACAACAATGTAAAGCACAAATAATAGTTATGACTGTTCAAGACTAAATTTAACCTTTAGTTAAATTTTCGCCTTCCACTTATGGGCGCCAATTATACAACGAACCCCACGTTGGCTGCTCCAATTATACAACGGAACACCTATTGACGTTGTTCTGCCCCACGTTCGGGAGCCAATTAAACAACGTATAATCGCGTGCTGACGTTCTTTTGTTGTATAATAAGTTACAACACCTACTGGAAGCCTTTAGCCAAAATTTTATCTTTAGCTTAGGTGATGCAACTGGGTGTCTGATACCTATATCTATAAGTATTTCGACTGACTCTAACACTTTAAAATAGCTTCCAGAAATTAATAAGTTTACTAGCTCTGAATTTAATTTACGAGAACTCTTGATTATTTTTGATCTCAGGGAAGTGAGAACAGTGGAACAGCCCTTATAACTTACCTTATTTGTGCTTTGATTATTTCTACAGCTAAACACATTTATTTGACTATTTCTAATAAAGGAAAATCTCATGAATGGATAACCATATAACAGGTAATTGATTACTCTCAGTATTTCAGTATAAAAATTAATAATTAATTTATTCAAAATTCAAAATCAAAACCTTTTCAAAATTAAACATAAACAACTCGCTTTTCTCACCATCTGCTTGTACATATATTTTCTATTCAATATTAATGTTAAACCTATAATTCTAATTTCTAATAGGCTTGGCAGACAGTCTAATTTTATAATCAATTTAATTTTAATTTATTTGAATTTAATTTATTTACATTTAACTTTAGGGAATATCGAATTTACATTTATTTAATTTATGATTTGAATTTAATTTGACACTAACCTATCTCAACCAGTACTTTAAATATTTTTATTGAATTTACTCAGGCAATTAATTAAAATGGGGGACAACGTATTCTCGTTTACACAGACCTTAATTCAGCGTTTTTCACCTCCGGTTTTCCGTGATGGATGCCGCTATGTTGATGGGCTGGTGCTGGAGCTGATATGATGCTGTGTCTGGTAGCCTGGATTTTCTGATTTAAAGTTGTTGGGTTGATATGATGGCTACAGATGTACTTGAAGAGCAGATCTGGTAGAATCTAGTAGAGTTACAGTTGATCCTATTTCTTCCTTGGTTCGTGAGAAGTGAAGTTCCGTTTAGAAGATCATGTCCTGAAGGATTGCCTATGTCGTCTCAGTATCGCCAAATAGAGTTATTTTTGCATTAACTCATTTGGATAGGCCGTAGAGTTGCTCCTGAAGAACTACTTCTGACTTGTAGTTTATATTTAAAAGTTATTTAAGTTTAACGAAGAAAAAATATTTGCTGCAGAGTGACGTGAAGTCTACATTCGTAACAATTTGAATCTCGAGTGAGTTTTCGAGCGAATCCGAGAGAGTCAGCGATTCCGAGAGAGTAAGCCAGAGTAAGCCCGTGGATTTTTCGCGTTCAATCCTTTATACACTTCGTGACGTCATTTCTTACATGCCCTTTCCCTCATTTTTTCATTAAGCCAATTTTTCTTTTGTATAAACTTTTTTGGTCTTGAAATGTGTCTAAATTCGCCCTGGTTAATTTTATATAATTTTCTTCTTTTCTTTTCCTTCGATTTTCCTGGAAAACACCAATTTCTCTGGTTAATCCGGTTGCTCGTTGACGCCCCTTTCTGTAATCGCGACTTCATCCCTTCCACTTTGGCCATTGCATCTTACTTGTTTTTGATTTCCCGCTGTATCTTTTTTTCCTTTTAAGTTTTCCTTAATTTTCTTTTTGCACATTTTCCAGATTGTTCTTGGCTATCCGTACGTTTTTGAATCGTGTCTGTACTGTGATTTTTACGCGTGCGCGGCACGTTTACAATTTTCCGCGACTTCCGCGACTGTCTTTCGCGTTCAATGTCTTTTTTGTTCGTTTACGCCGATTGTCTTTAACACCTGTACAGTTCTAACACTTTTCACCGTTTTTACTTATTTTCTTTCTTCTGGGACTTAGCCTACAATCGCAAAAAAGTTCTTTGGGGGTTTTTTATTTACTACGCGAAAAATATTTAAGTTACTGGTTTCCTAACAATACAATGTTAATCTAACCCTAAATCTCTTTACTTTATTATTTTTTTAAAATTCAAAAATTCAACTTTTATTACTTTAAAAGGCGTGAAAACTCTCACCATTTTATCTTAATTTAATTTTACTTTTTGTTCCCTTTTTTTCACAGAACTATTCATTCTCTAATAACTCTTGTGAGTGAAAACCTTTGATTTTAATTATTTCTCCCTTTTTAGAGTGTGTGAAATTTGACACTTAAGCTAACTTTTTTATTTTCAATAATTCGACTTTTTCTTATATAACCTTTTATTTTCGTCTACTTATGTAGATTCCAAAAATATCTGACTTTTTTAGTTTCGAGTTAAATTGAACTTTTCCCTTAACTTTAACCCCTGTTTACTTTGGTAGTGTTACCTTTTATGATTTGAAATTCACACGGCCGTAACTCACGCGTTTAGCGCTACATATTAAACCATGAAAACCACAAATGCATAAAATTCCTGGATTCCTTTATTCCCCCAAAACTCAGCTACTTTCAGGCTAAGTCAGATTTCCTTTCTTGACGTGTCCTAGATCAAGGTTCATCTTGGGAGATAAGCCTTGCTCTGATTTAACTTGTATTTTCGACCTACAATTGACACTCACCGAAGTCCGGCCTTGAAAACATCGAATTTTATAATTTAATATAAAAACCGATTTTTCCTGCCTTACAACGGCTAATATCCGTTGTAACATTAATCTGTTTGCCTTTGCTTCTTTGTAAGTTGCCTCGGTAATGTTAAGTAAACAATTCCTGTCATTCGAGCAAAAAATCTGGTCCTACTGCTGCAGTATTTAGGACACCGCTGCCCACACTCCACTCCGATCCAAGTGCCTCTGTACTAATCAATCAACCGTTAAAATATCAGAGTATACAATAATCTGTTTGCATTTGCTTCTTTGCAAGTTGCCTCGGTAATGTTAATTAAACAATTCCCGTCATTCGAGCAAAACCTCTGGTCCTACTGCTACAGTATTTAGGACACCGCTGCCCACACTCCACTCCGATCCAAGTGCCTCTGTACTAATCAATCAAATGTTAAAATATCAGAGTATACAATAATCTGTTTGCATTTGCTTCTTTGCAAGTTGCCACGGTAATGTTAAGTATACAATTAATTCGCTAGTTTAGAAATAGATCAGCAAACGTATAAAATCCCACTAAATGTCGCCTAAAGAATCTAATGGGAATGTTTTTTTTTCAAATCCTTCCTAAAAGGTTTGATTTCCCTGTTGACCTATTTGAAGTTTTTACATTTTTTTGGAAATTCTGCATTTTTTATGTTAGATAACTTGTTCAAGTTGGGCGTCGTTTAAAATGGTACGTAATTCAAAATATTGTGTAAAATTTGGTAATATATAAACAGAATGTATTAATTTATTTATTAAATCGTATTTTTTTTTTCTGAGAAAAAAATACGGTGATTGGTTTATGTGTGTCTGGGAGGTCAAAAGCAGGAAAATATACAGTTTCATTCAGAGTTCGCAGTACTTCATATTATGCAAGTATATTGCCCGAGGAAATGGAAACGAAAGAGTTAAGCCGCGTTTACAATATGAAGCAAAACCTGCTGTATAGCAAAAGTTATACAGGGTGTCCACGAACTCTCTGGACCCCTTGTGTGGATATGTTCCTGGGATCGAGACAAACATATTTCACAATATAAACATGGGTCTACGGGGCTTATTTTTTCGTCTGTCTGTCTGTATGTGTTTTTTACAAAATACTTATTATTTTTGAAAGTAGAAAAGATATTGAACTCAAACTTTGTACACTTATTTGTTGCGTAACTTCTTATCACTGTACGAAAAATTAGAACATTATTTTAAATATTTTCAAAATGGCGGCCGTTTATAATTTTTAATGTCAAATATCTCAAAATATCTCAAATTTTTACGCAAATTTGTTTCTCAAATTCGGACAGAATTTTGCGTTTTGGGTCAAATATCGCAACAATTGCTGCGGTTACAGAACTGGGACCTATTTTATTAAGTTTATCTGCTCATTTTACGCAAATTACATTTAAATTTACCCCTTAATTAACGCCCTACATATTTCAATAGGGATTCGTTTCTGTGAGTAATCTGAAACACGGGTGAAATATTTCGCCAGCTGTAACTCTCTAACGAAGCATTTCCGGACCTATGAATATTTGAACTTTTTTCATTATTTTTTGCTAGTGGAATCAGCTCAGAAAGTGCTCGGAACATTATGCAAATAACTTATTATTTTAGCTCATAATAACCTTAACATATTTTGTTTCTAGAGTAATTCTGGGTATTGTTGACTACTACCAAGAAATACATTTTTCCTTTTCTTTTTTGTCATTATCTCTGTTATACTTCAAAATAAAAAAACATCGTGTTTTTTATTAAAAAAGTAAACTTTTTTGTCTCTTGTAATTTTTTAGTAAATTTCGAAATGAATTATAGTCGATGCTACTCAGGTTTTTATTAGTAAAAATATTTCTTCAATCGGTTCAGTAGTTGCAGAGATTACCCTCCTTACGTACAAACAAACAAAACAAACAAACCAATATCACCTCTTTATAATGTTAGCATAGATACTGTTTTAATCGATGTATTAGCTTGGATTGGACTTGGGAACCTAAAGAAGAGAAATATACAAAGTTTGCCTTTTTTGTCACAATTATCGTCAAAAATTATAAACTTTGCTTTAGAATGAACGACTCTGTCACACATCAGATGTTGCCGTATGGATAAAGTTTCAGCGATGTAAGATATTAGTTTTTAAAATTATTATACATAATTTGTCTTATTTTGACCACGTGAGCGGAAACGAATTATTAATAAAACCCTCATTCTGAAAAATATTGGTTCCTCCCACAACGTTTAAATTGCACACTGTGTGTTGTTTTAAAACAAGGCGTAAAACCACTTTTTTCAAAATTTATACTTTTAATACGCCTTCAAACATTCGACCTGTGTTTACAATCGAAATTTTGAAATCGAGTAGAAAAATGTGTTCTGAATTGATAGTATCGCATTACTGGCGTGGAAACAGACGCACTGTTTCTAGAATTTCCTATATAAAAATGATATATTAATTTTAACGTCACCGAGAAACTTCACAACACTTTTGTTCCGTCGCTCAAAGGATTTCCCTCCCGCGGATAAAAATACGACTTCATTATTTCTCCGCAAAACATACAGTTCACGTAACCCATGACCTGAAGCAATTAAAATCGTCGGCAATACAGAACCGTTTAATTAAAAACGTCGGTAATACAGAACCGTTTAATTAAAAACGTCGGTAATGAAGATTTATTTAAAAAACGAGGCTATGTAATTTGTTCGAAACGTGGAAAATCGTTGTTTCCACTCTGTAATGATTAGACGCACTGCCGTTATTGCACGACGGTCGTTGACGCGCAAATAAAATTAATTAAAGACTCGGACGTCCGACGTTTTCCATTTTAATTGGTGTTCGGCACGGTGTTAATGGCTATAAAAAAACCGTGCCAGGGAGCCAATAAATGAGAGTGCCCCCGGTTGTTTCTGTAATTGGCCGTGAAGATCGCTACTGTCTGCTACACCGGGTGTAGGTATTGGAGTAGAGGAGGGAGGGTTTCACAGCTGGTTGTTAAGACACCTTACGTTCTTTATTTGTATTGTTCTACTCCGGTCTGTAGTATGGAAGGTAAAACGTTCGAATTTAAACTTTGGAATGAAAAAGTTTAACTAATGAACCGCGAATCAACACGTTCACTGCTACGCAAATTTCGTATTTCCTATGCTAGGAGCTGACCTTTTATTTGATTTTATTTGTAGTCTAAATCTCCTAAAAAACAACTTTGTTGTAAAAACTAGCCCGCCAAAAAAACCCTCAGCCGCAAAAAGGGTTGATATCCGTTTTGCCCGCCAAAGTAGAATGGTTGGTACTTAGCACCTCGCTCTTGGATTTACATATAGAAACCTAACCCCTACCCTAACCATCCCCACTTATGCGTTTCCATTTCCCTGCTTCTTCCCCCACAACCCCCTACAACCATCACTTTATCCACGGTTTCATTTACGTTTCCTCTGTTTTCCTTGCATTGTGTGTTTCCAGTGCCCTGTTTCCTTCTACCAACACCCATTCTTTGTCATTGGTTTCATTTAAACTTGCTCTGTTTCACCTGCTGAGAGATTCTCGCTTCTTTCAACGCTGTTGGCGGGAGTTTTGTTGCTAAGATGATATAATGGCTCATTGAATTTAACTTTAAATTATCACCACTAAATGATATAATTCTTTGAAGCCTTGCAAAAAACTCCCGCCAACAGCGTTGAAAGAAGCGAAAATCTCTCAGCAGGTGAAACAGAGCAAGTTTAAATGAAACCAATGACAAAGAATGGGTGAAAGGGAGTTGGTAGAAGGAAACAGGGCACTGGAAACACACAATGCAAGGAAAACAGAGGAAACTTAAATGAAACCGTGGATAAAGTGATGGTTGTAGGGGGTTGTGGGGGAAGGAGGCAGGGAAATGGAAACGCATAAGTGGGGATGGTTAGGGTAGGGGTTAGGTTTCTATATGTAAATCCAAGAGCGAGGTGCTAAGTACCAACCATTCTACTGGCGGGCAAAACGGATATCAACCCTTTTTGCGGCTGAGGGTTTTTTTGGCGGGCTAGTTTTTACAACAAAGTTGTTTTTTAGGAGATATCACATCTTTTTGCATTGATAGTTTTATGGTGGTTTCTGATACCATTCCCTATCCAATGAAGTTCAATTAAAAGGTCGGATTTCTTATCATTTCAACATTTTAGTTAATTTATTTCTCTTTTTTTCAACTTTTTTGAAGACGAAAAACCTGTGTTGTTATTATCGCTTGCATTTTTGTTACTGTTATGTTATCTAAGTTTCTAATAGTACAAATTTTTCCTAATAAAATCTGATAATGAAAATTGTATTGTGTTTTCTATGTTTTAAAATATATTTTATAATGAGCTAGTATGCATAGAATAGGTGGGCGATTTGTGTCTTGAACTGATTATTAAAACTATGATTTATTTTATTATTGCAACGTCGTGTTAAACATGGGTATAACGACGTTACAAATCACGTCGTGTTCTGGGGACCATGATCAGTGCTCACTTACTACACCCAACATTATTAATATTGCATTGCCATAGGTCCTTGATAAGTGTGCAAAGTTTAAAATCAATCAGACGTTTTGAAGGGGGTGAAAATCACGTCGTGTTCTAGGGACCATGATCAGTGCTCACTTACTACACTCAACAAAATTAATATAGCATTGTCATCGGTCCTTGATAAGTGTGCAAAATTAAATCAATCAGACGTTTTAAAGGGGGTGAAAATCACGTCGTGTTCTGGGGACCATGATCAGTGCTCACTTACTACACCCAACATTATTAATATTGCATTGCCATAAGTCCTTGATAAGTGTTCAAAGTTTAAAATCAATCAGACGTTTTAAAGGGGGTGAAAATCACGTCGTGTTCTGGGGACCATGACCAGTGCTCACTTACTACACCCAACATTATTAATATTGCATTGCCATAGATAGGTCCTTGATAAGTGTGCAAAGTTTAAAATCAATCAGACGTTTCGAAGGGGGTGAAAATCACGTCGTGTTCTGGAGACCATGATCAGTGCTCACTTACTACATCCAACAAAATTTATAAAATTAATATTGCATTGTCATTGGTCCTTGATAAGTGTGCAAAGTTTAAAATCAAATCCAACATTTTGAAGTATAGGATTTATTATAAAATAAACATATTTTACCCCTTGGGTGAGGGTGTAGGGGGTAGGGGTGACAAAATGCACAAAAGGCACCTCCTTGGAGCCTAACGAATGTATGGTCAAAATTTCAGCTCGATCCGTTAAGTCTACGAGGCTGTAGCCCTGTCAAAGAACGAGAAGCAGAAGGAGAAGGAGAAAAACGTGAAAAAAGTCGATTTTAAACTTCTATAGCTCCGACACCTGATGGTCCCAAGAGTTGAAATTTGTTATACATCCTCACGGGCCACTCGAGAATGAGTGTATGAAAAATCAACTTTCAAGGACTCCATGGGGCTGAGCTACGGGTTTGTGAAAACCCCTACTTGTGTTGTCGTGTAAACAGTGTCTTGGTCGCTTTTTCGAGTTTTCGCTTTTTATGGCGGGCGGGACGCTCTCGCGTCCCTAGATGAGTAGAAATGACATAATGTTCTTACTTTTTAACCTTTCTACGTAATAATCACTAATATTTTAACGCGGACGGACATGTGCGCCCATAGCACATAGGCTTAAAATTGGCGTGCGAAGCACGCAATGCTCTGTGTATTGAAAATTCTAACAATACAGGGGTTGGCTTACGAAGCACGCAATGCATTGTGTATTGAAAATACTCCCAATACACCCAGTTGGTGTGCAATGCACTGTGCGTGGGCCGCTTCTCATAGTGTTCAGTGTCAATCTCACATGTGCGTCCTTCTCAAATTGAATCATACATAACCACACACAATACCCCCCCCCCCCCCCCCCCCCCCCCCCCCCGCTAAGTAAGGTATACCGTTTAATGAATAAGGGAATAAAGAGACCCAGCCACCATCTTGAATTTGAACACCCATAAGAGCAATGTTAAACGACATCTTTTAATTAAAAAAAATTGTTTTTTACTAAATTTGTTCTTTCACTTAACTCAAAATCAAAGTTTGCGATTTTTTTATTCATTAATGCAAATATCAAAAATGTAATAAGATTACCACATTAAAAGTTTAATTACCTTTCAAATAAAATTAACTTCAATCGTTTTGGATGATTAATGACGAAAAATACACTTTATTGTGGAAGCATGTACGCGCTGAAATTGTGTTCCTACTCGAGTGTTTAGCCTGCTGCACTCCGGTGGTTACACACATCAACGGGTTTCCCGCGGAATTAATATATCCGTGTTTACATTGTCACGCATGTGACTTTCAGTCAGTTTACAGTCAGGGTTGCTTTCGGTCCACCGGGATTGCGCCGAAGGGTCCACGTACAGATCGAGGACTTTAGCTCTGCGCTCGGGAATCTGGTACCCGTAGTAGGCAGGGGGGTGGGGTGGAGATGGGCGTCTTTTCTACAAACATTGGGTCACTCACCGGGCACAATAGCTGATCAAAATCAGTCTTATTGTGGCAGTGACTAGTGTTGTAGTTGGTTGATGTGCGAATTACCGTGTGAAGAGTTCTGTTGACAAACATTTCAGTAGTTATTTTTTTCATCCGCTGTTGTATTACATCCACTCTATGTTTTATGCACGTGTAGTAGGTGCCTGGTCGTGCGCACAGCTAAAGTCCTCGATCTGTAGCCTACCGGGATTTGGCCGCCACCGAGATATACCCCCCCCCCTCCCCAAACGCACCGGGATTGCGCCGCTGCGGCTTTTCCTTTGTTATTATATTTCTGAGAAACTGCTCCATTCATATGTTATGCCATATAATGAGCTACACTTAAAAAAGGTATTCCGGAAATTCAGGATGTGATTCTAACACATGAAATCAAGCAAAAGTACCGGTAATATCACTCAACAAACATGGTTAGGTTAGGTTTTCGCTAAAAATAGTTTACCTTATTCAACTTGTTACGATTCTGTCGTATACCTACAGCAATAATTTATCTCCGATATACCTTTTCTCCTTTAAACCCGTCATATTTTGTCCAAAAAAATTCTATTGTTGTGAAACCGACTGCATACCTGGGCTAGCCGGGCGGCGTAACCCCGGTGCATGCCCCTTTTTCGACCCTGTAATTAGGACTGCATTTTCGGCGCAAACCCTGGTTACCCGTTGCGTCTGTAACCCTCTAGTTTCCGTTTTTATGAATCCACCCTATATTTGCTAGCGGGAGAATGAAACGCACACAAACTCGATTCTAGTAGTGTTCAGTTCCGCCGCGTGGAAAGCTGCGGTCGACTCGAAACTGTTTTTCACAGCCTACTCTAAACTGCGAAGGTCGGAGGGGGAGAAAAGATAAAAAAGGAAGTATCTCGATACAGAAATAATATGGAAAACCGTCTAGAAACAATTAAGTTCGACCCTGGCAAAGCCGACTCTGCTCTAGTGTTTGGTTCGTCTG